>JBAGKK010018888.1:0-11587 GCA_037177015.1 Euceroptres primus | reverse complement strand
AAACGCGTGGCGGTCTCGGGTAGATGAGGCAATGAACTTTCGAGTTCCAAATGCCGATAAATAATAATAATAATTCATAATCATATTAATCTACGGTATCATTATAATGCATTTTTAATACGAAAATAATTATTTTCGCGTATTAAATGATTAGTGAAATTAGAAAAACGATTAGTTAAATTAGAAAAACAAGTATAATAATATAAATAAGTATAATAAGTATCAAATGAACTGATTAATTAGATTGTAAAAACAGAAATACTCTTAACGATTTGAAAACAAATTTTTTTTCTTGAAAATCTCGTAGTCGCTCCCAAAACAAGAATTCCGGTTAAATTAACTAGAATCTGCCCTTACTATTTTTTCTGGTTATTTTAATCAACATTTTTTTAAATGCATACTAATTATTTATTAGTTGTCTATTTCTTTTTAATAGTTTTCAATTTTTCACTAAAGTTTTAGTAAAAAATTACTAATAATTAGTAGAAACAAAGTAAATTAATGGCTCACTTTTCACACTCAGAAAAATATCCGGTCATTGTAACCAGAATTCTAGTTAGACTCTACTTCACATTCCTTTCCGGTTGCGTTAATCAGAATTCTGGTTATTCTAAACAGATTTTCTACTTATTTTTGCATATGACTAAAAATTCTGGTAATTCCAAGCAGAATATTGGTTAAAACAATCACAAAAGAATATTAAGTAGAGCCTCACCGGAATTCTGGTCAAAATAATCAAACATTTTTTTGTGTGCACTGTCATTCAAATTACGAGAGATTGACAACTTTTTGGCAATCACCCATAAATAATATAAGTAATTAAATAATAATATATAATATAAATAATATTCCATCTATAATTTAATTGGATGTAATTCAATAAGTTTATTTTTTGTTTAAAGTAATGTTTCTAATTTAATTGGATGTAATTTAATTATAGTGCTTCTTATCTTCTGCTTGAAGTAATACATTTTTAAATAAATATAATCAAATTTATAATGTAATCTGAATTACTTTTGCAATTTTTAAGACATTTTTGGATGAAAAAAATGTAAATCGATGCATTTGTTCAAAGGATCCTATTAATTTGGACACGACACTCGAGATGGACCATATAGTTACCATACAGTTCGGTAAATTTCAGTTACAATTTGGTAAATTTTAGAAAATATTAGGAAAATTCAGTTACAAGTAACTGAAAATGCAGTTACATTTTGGTAATTTTACGATACTTGTAACTGAAAATTCTGAAACTTGTACCCTAAAATTCTGAAACTGTAACAGAAAAAATTTTACGTTCAAGTAACTGAAGCTTTATTCAGTTACATGTAACTAAAAATTTAGTTACAGTTTGGTAAATTTCAGATACAATTTGGAAAATTTAAGATAAATTTAGGAAAATTCAGTTACCGTAACTGAAATTTAATTCAAATTCATGAAAATTCAGTTAAACTTTGATAAATTTCAGTTACAATTTGGTAATTTTCAGATACGGTTTTTGAAAAGTATCTTAATTTTTATAAAAATTTTTGTTACTTTCGTAACCTAAAATTTCCGGAAATTCACGAACATTTCTAACAGTGTACATCATTGGTAGAAAAATTTCCATCAAAGAACCAACGATCAACGATCAATGATCAAGTGATCGATCAATTCCCGTGTCATTGGAGAGCTTTAATGAGCCTAGTTGACCCTCTCCAGGGGATCGGGGCAGATGAACACGAGACCAATTCTTTTAACGTAAATTATTGATCAACTAATAATTTGATTATGTTTTCTTGTACCAGACAGAATAGAGAGCATTAGAAAAAACACGAGACAGCAAATTGACAATCTATTTTATGTCTAAGAAATAATGATATTTATTTCTTCAATGATAGTAGGAAACCTTGAGTTAAAAATTAAAGAATTTTCAAGCTTCAGCCCTTAAAAATAACAATTTTTTAACGTAAACGAATATTTTTTTATGAACCATTAACATGCGCCTGACTCTTTGTATAGTGTGGATATAGATTGAATGCGTTCAGGACGTTTCCATTCAACCTGTCATCTTATTTTTCTTTTTAATGTTAGTATATCATGTTACTCTTGACACATGGTTTACTTTCTTTCTGTAGTTTCTAGAAGTTTCTTCTCGATTTTTCTTTTTATTGTGCATACTGGAAAAAACAGTATGGGATAAAAATACTATCAAAACAATTTCGGAAAGAAGAATCATACAATGAGAAAATATTCATTTTCGGTAGTTTCTAGAAGCTTCTTCTTGACTTTTCTTTCTATTGTGCATATTGAAAAATAAAAAAAAACATTATGGGATAAAAATCACTATCAAAACAATTTTGGAAAGAAGAATCATACTGAGAAAACGTCTAATGTGCACAATTGTCACAAAACGTAACTAAACGTCCTAAAAACATTTTTGGAACATTGAACGTATTTAGAACGTAATTTGGCCTGACATAGGACGTTTTTGGAACGTTCTCATCACATGCTTAAAAATATACGTTTCAAAAACGTTTTTAGGACATTCTAATTACGTTTTTTGACGTTGATCCCACTGGACGATTTTTTTGAAACAACATTTGTTTGAATGCACTTTATTTGATTTTAAGTAAATTTATCACTTGAATTTAGCAAAGTTTAACAAAGACATATAATTTTAATAAATAATAATACCATCTAAACTAATAATAGAATGCAAAAAGTAAGCATGAAGATTGAAGACTTTCAGCAATTCGATTTCAAAAATAGTCGAGATATGATACGAGCAAGCTCTTCTGTATGCTATTCTGAAATAATTAATATTTCTGTTTCAAATAGCTTTTTCGCTAATTACGAACTTTTGGAATGATCGGAAATGGTGTATTTGAGTCAAATTAGATCGATACACACTCGATCCTGAAACTTGCAGTAGCTTTGAAAAGAAAGATGAGGTCAATAGGTATTCTAGCTCTAATGAAGCTATTAATCCTTTTCTAACTGATGTTCTTACTTCACACGTGTTCAATTTTCACATTCGAAAGAGCTGAAAAGCTTTTAGGGTCGGAAAATAACACATTTTATAAAATTGAGTTTAATGTAAATTTAAAGTTAAAAAAGAATTTTAGCAGTTCATCGAAATATTTTTCGAAGTGTCAGGAAGTAAATTTTTCACGTGTTCTAAGTATTGTAGATGCTTCCAAGAAATATTCTGATAAATTCTAGAAATCTGTGATGCATGATTTAAATATAAAGTTCACAATCATATATCTTCTTCATGTATTCAACTTATTTAATTGTTATGAGGCGCCAAAATTTGATAGAATATGGCACCTCTTGGCGCTCCACGAATATTATTCAATTGACTCCTTTTGGGTGACCTTCGTATTTATTTGGCAGCAATTGAGTTGTTTTGAAAAAAAGTTCACGTGAACTCAGAAATTTTCCATAAAGTATTGCATTGTCAATAGAATATGTTGCGTATATAGTGAATTCTAGATTTATCTGCTTAATACTTTTACATTGAATTCATTGTCAGGCAATAAATTAATTGTATTTAAAATAGTATAATAAAAATTTTCTGATTGTGGTGTATACGAGTTATCGATGGTTAACAATGGTTGGGTAATTTTCATTACACTTCGATTTATATCTATTCTCAAAAGTTAAATCTTCTAGAGAATAGCCAAAACGTAATTAGAAAATACAGTTAATAATAAAACATGAACGGAAGTGAAATTCCTACGTCAACTGTCTCATTCTCATCTGTTAAGAAAAATAAGAGAAAAATAAGATTCTTTTTCGGTCTCGCTCGGAATGTTCTGCGTTTTTAATCGATTACAACGTATTCTGGACATTTTAAATTTAAACCGATCAAACTGATTTCTGGTCATTTTCAAATGCACACATTATCGTTTTCGAAAATTGATTGCTTAATATATGTTCATAATAAAATGATTTGATACGGTTCTAGAAAAAACAATTTTTCTGATAAAGTAGTAGTTAGTCACCCAAAGATTACAAAGTAAATTAAACCAAATATAAAATTTAAATTTAAATATTCCAATTTTTTTTAAAAAAAGCTTATACATAGGTGATAAGTATAGTATAGTAGAGGTGATAAGGTTGCTCATGGCGATAGAAATAGTATGCCATAAAGATAGGCTTCGCTCACGACCAATGCAAGTACACATAGTACATACATTGAAACTGAGAAATCGCTAAACATTTCCATTGAACATTTCTCGAAACATACAAAAAAAGATAGATACATTATTTTTGGCACGATATGGTAGAATACAATCTATTAATTTAATGTAAGGACAGGCAGACAAAAGGTATTTCAAGAGATAATTTTTGAAAAAGTATAAAAGAACAATGACAAAAAATAATGTGTATACAAAGTAGAGTAACAGTTATAAAAATTTAACGTAATTTTTTAAATAGGTAATTAAATATAAATGAACGATAAAAATAATTTTAATACCAATATTTTGCATTGATATTGAGCACACCAACTAACCAGAGTCAAAAATAGGGAAAACTCTAAAAAGCAAACCATCGCTGTGATGGCTAATTATTATTATTATTTCTACTATTTACAATACATTGTGAAAAATATTACGTTGTTTACGTTTCACAGATAATTATGCCGTTGTTAATGAGGAATAATTGTATTCTCATCGCTATTCTTTTCAAGATTCTTTTTACATAGTTTTCCAGGAAAAAAAATACATTATCGTTGGAACATTGTTAGAAGTTTCTTGAAGATTCAACCACATTTCATCATTTACTGTGGTTAAAAATTCATTTCTTTTGGTTAAAAATTCATTCAGTGGTTGAAGTTTTCTCTGACAGTGAAGACTATATTATTGTAAATGAACTATGAAAAAAGGTGCATCAAACTCAGTTTTGGGAGGCACAAATTTAAGTTTACTTTAATTTTTACTTGTCAGAAAGTTAGTTCGTCTCTTTAAACGTAAATCTAATCCCCAAATTGCTTGTATGTATTTGAATTTGAAGGTGTGGATGGATAAGCAAACTCATAAAATCATCCACGATTTTGCAGGAAGAATTTCAAGTTTGCTACTTGTCGGACCTTTGTGTAACTCAGACGAGCAGCTGGGAATTTCCCTCAATGCAACAAGAAAAGAAGAAAGGCAAAGGAGCGAAAGAGAGAAAGAAAGACTCCTAGAGAAGCATCGAATACGTGCAACTGATCACAAGCAAGTCAGGACTGGTTACAGACAAACTCGATCGAGGTCGAACGTCTCGAATGTTCCATCAGGAAGAAGCTTCATGAAAGTTCAACTGAAACTAAAGTAACAAATCACTTATCACCCTGACAAAATATTTCACAATATTTTCTAAGTTTGGGCATCTAAATTCGAATCGTGAAAAAATATATCATTTCTAACCAATGGTGAAAAAATGATGCAAGATTCTTTGTTAATTGAAGATAAAATGACTGACAAGTATCCACTAAACACCAGATAATCCACTAGACTAGACAAGCAGTTTATAGACAATTAATTAATCTGATCTGACATAAGCCGCAAATAATTGTAATTTGATTTCCTGGTCAAGACACTTGTTCTTTGATATCAAGATGATGATTTTAATCTTTGAGGTTTTCTTGCAATCATAATTGAAACTTTGAATATTCATGGGAATTGCCTAAACGATCTAGGTCATCTAGGACATTCCAGCTTTTCATAGAATGCCACCTTTCAGACAGTAAAAGTGCTAAAAGACGAGCTAAGCAGTTCGAAAACCTGAAAAAGAATCTTCAAAAATATGAAATTTGCTCAATACATTCTTACAACAATAAGCCGCAACCCGTTTGGCAATTAATTATGGAAAATTTTGTCCGAAAAGAAAGTGGTAAAAACTTGACTAAAGAGGCTTGCAACCAGTAATGATTCTCAACAGATGATGTAACTTGACAGCTAGATTTAAGTTTACTCTTTGTAATCAACTTTACTTAATGGAAACTGCATCAATTGAAACTAGATTCACGATGGAAGACATTCATTCAAGAGGGAGTAATTAATTAATTAATTAAGAGAATAGTAATTAAAGTAAGAGAATCTAGAAATTTGCAGTTCCTACTGGCAGTGAGTCTTTCATTAATGACTAGACCACATGGTGCTGATTAACTGGAAGACAATCACACCTTCCTGGTGAACATTGTCCGACCGACTATGAACCAAACCTGTTGGTCTCGGTCTTCTCAATCTGTGATAAATTCGCGCAACTATAACCGCGAGGCTCCCCTTCCACTCAGTTTGCCAGGAGGCGGTGCTTCAGGCCTCAACAGCGTATATATAAAAGCAAACCCCGCGATCTGATTAACAAACTTGCCAAACACACAAAGCGAAATGCATTTTTCATGCTGCGCAACCGGTAACCACTAGGAACCACAAGTGCCGAGAAAATTTCTGCAATTGAGAAAGTAAAGCCACCACTCATGAATTAATAGTGATACAGAAAGTGTTAATCAAAAAGTATTGGACACTGGATATTTCGGAGGGATTGGGAGTGAAAAAATCATCATTAAGGATAGTTATCTTGTTCTCCAATATTAAGGATCAACAAGAATAAACCATGAGCCAATAAGGCAGAATCAAGGAAGAACAATCAAGTCCTGCAGGATCAAGGATACTCCGATTCTTGTGGACACCAGTAGACGGCGCTTATATCTTCTAATATTAGGCAAGGGTATTGCGAGTTTGCGGTTCTACTGTCACAACACAACCACGTGTGCCGGCGTTAACACGACTTGAAGCACCCAGAAGACAACGTAGAACGTGAAATTACTGCGAAGGTTCATTATTAAGAACAATACGGTTTTTACACCAGTAACGAAGCTCAAGTGGTGATAAGGAGGTGTTAACAGTGACAATGTCATCCTCTCAGAGAAGACAGATGATGCAGCCATGGCCCCTCTGTGTGATGCCTTTTTCAAAATCGAAGGTAAGCAGATCATGACTCTTTCATGATGGAGCAGAGAAAATAACCTATGTTGTAAATTTTTTTTGTCGTTCTATTATGTTTCACTTTTATCATTATGGAGTAAAGGAGACATCATGTTGTAAATTTTTTGTCGTTCTACTACGTTTCACTCTTTATTTCGATAATGCTTCATCATCACTAGTTCTTATCAAATCAGCTGTAGTGATTATTCAAATTTGAATTCGTTCTCAGCATTGAAATTCGTTATCAATTTAAACATAACTTCACGGCCAACATTGTCGCTTAATTCTGAAAATGCATCATAATGATAACAGAAATTCATCTAGATTTTAGATAAAAATTGCTGTTTCCATTCTAGAATCTAGAAGTTCATCTTTCTAGGACTTATTATTAAAATCGTGTCGAAGTTTAACGGACCTCTCTTTCTGTCTCACGGGGATAGAAAAAGAGGTTCGATTGACTTCGAAAATTTTCGAATGATTGGAGTTCCACTGCTGATAGCCGGTTCCTTCGCGAGACACCGGTTCTCCTTTTCTCTCGCTTCCACATACAAAATTCGCGGTTTTTCTTGCTCCTGTCTCACTCTCTCCGGACTTCTGGAAAGTTCCAAGCATTTATGTGGCTCGGTAACGCAGTACAACGTTCTTGGCAGTGGCGCCAATCTTTTCTTTCTTATTTTCCCTCCTTGTGTCTTTCCTGTTAAGTTTTACGTTCCACCTACTTTTACTATGATTTTGATTCGATTTTTTTACAAAAAACCTTCAGAAAGGAGGAATTTTAAAGTATAAGAACTATATTTCATACTCTGACCACTAAGAAAACCGTTTGTTTAAATCAAACAAACGTATGTTTGATATACGGTCAAACAAATGTTTGCTTGATTCAAACAAACATTTTTCTCAGTGACAAGGTGTTCCACACTTTTTGTTTTAATCTTTCTGTCAACGAGCCTTTTGAAAATGGTTCCATTTGCCCTGTAACCGGGTTTTCCTCAACTACAATACTCTTGACTTTCACCTTGCCCTTTCCCTTTCGCTCTACCATTGAAGATACACACACTCAAGTGAAGACTCATCAATGCGTTCACGAATAATCACGTAATTTTTCCAGCTTATCGATTGGAGTTTGCGCGTAAAAGAAATGCCGATTGAGTAGTTCGAATAGGGAACGAGTTGAGGATTCCGAGAGGTGGAAAAGTTTTCCTATTTACTTGACTCGTGAATATCTGGCACTAAACCCCGAAATGTTCGTCGAGTGACGAGCATACCTAAACTCAGGCATCCAGACATGCGTAAAAGTACGCCGAATGTGTGGAATGCCAACCCAAATTTCACTTGCTCGCCTATGTTCGCCGAACTACTCGCGTTCGAAGCTCGGCAAGAAGTGAGATTTATTCTTAGAATTTTGGTCTTCTGAAGAGGGATGTGGCGAATAGCTGAACCGCCATGTTTGTATTTTCATAGATGTTCATTGTTCCGGTGGAACTGGTCGCAATAACAGTTTGTGTGACAGATCAAATACAGAATAACAAAAAGTAAACTTAAAAAATCTCTATTTTTATATTTTTGTTTTCTGGATTGTAGTACCACAGTGGGGAGTGAACACGTGCTGAAGGTCACGTGCTCATGCCCCGCTTTCACGTTAAGACACTAGTCTGATATGGATCGCATGAACTGTAACATAATTTCTATTGTTTATTTCATAAGCTAAAATTTTTGGATATTTCATTAAATCTATTGAAACAATAATTAATCTGCTACATTCCTTTAAGAAATTTTGATAAAATTTTCCTTCGGTTTTAAAGATAACTTTAATTGTAGTTCAATTCGATCGGAAAATAACCGCAGGCACTAGTTTCTCGAGTAGTTTATCATTTTAATTGATTTCGATTATCGTTCAACTTTAATCTCATGATTACAATACACAATTCTGATTTAACAAAGTGTTCCAGACCTTTCCACAGCAAGATGAGATCAATTGAGTACATTTGGCAATGGCAAGCATAAAAAAGGAAGAAGCCCTTCATGTTTCTATTTTTACTATTCGTTTGCTAATAGTCATAAGACCAAATGGAAGTGATGTTCCTATTTTCGTATCAGACACGCAATTCGTGAATCTTGTTTAGCAAGGTCAACATTCGACTGACAAGTGCGTCTTGGTGTCTTTCACACTTATTGTTAAAGAGTTATTTATCCCTGCTGCCTTCTTTGAATTTCAAACAATTTAATTCAGTAACAATTACATTTTATTGTAAATTATAGGCTTATTTTAAAAATATAAAATACAGAAATAAGAAGATGTACTACAAAACTGAAAATGTATTTTCAAAATGAATTTTGATACAAAAGATTCAAGTGCCATGCAAACAGCTTTGCATGGCATCCCTTATCTGGGAATTGTACGCAAGGATTTGCGTGTCAGTGAAAATTACGATTGGCGCGTGATGTTGCGGGCAAATTTTCAGAGAATGGAAAAATGAACACATGGAAAAAAATCAATCTTAGTTGCATCAGAAATACTTTTTAAAGATAAAAATCATAGAGCAAACAAGAAAAATAACCATAGCATTGCTTTTTTAAAAAGATTTATCAGATGAAAAAACCTTCTCTTACTAGACAAATATAATTTCGTTTTAGTTTCAACTGGTTTTAAAAATCTAGCAAAACTTAAATTATGTAATGTCACTTTTAGCATCACACTATTGTTCTTGTGTAGAGAGATTGTGTTCCTTCCTTTTTGTAAATTACTTATAATTTCGAGCTTATTCTATATATAACACCAATTATAAAGAAAATTTCCTTCAGTCATTTATCACGCGAGAGATTTATAAGCAATATTGTATATCAAATGAGAAATATAGAACACGAACATAGGAAAAGTAATTTCTACAAACAAGGAAAGTTAAGAGACACGTATTTTAGAAAATGATCTTTCCTATATTCAAGATTTGCATTCAAAATTTAATGTGAGGATTTTATAAATTATATAGGTTTTAATTAATTTCATAAAAAGTATTTATGAAACAATTTAACAATTTGTAGAATTTTTAGTCAATTTAAACACAGTAAAAATAATAAGAGGTTCCTCTTTGTTGCGTTTTCATTGGAACTCGTATATCGGTTCTAATGGACACTTCTGTTTTTCTTTTACAGAGAGTCAGAAAATATTTTAAATGGCTTTGCAACGACCCGAAAGCTGATGTAATATCGTGGAAAATTGCTGTCGATAATGTTGAATCCATTCGACCACTCTGAATTTTTCTCCCCATAAAAACATTATGCATATCAAGTAAAAGTAAATATATTTGATTTTGATATTTCACATAGCCATTCTTTTTATTTTATCTGATATAAAAATTTACTCTCTAAATCTGAATCAATGAGAAGTGGGTCACTAAATCAAATCAGCAAGGATTTTTACTGATTTGATTTCGTGACCCCCCACTTCTCACTGCTTTCGAGAGTTTTTAAAAATTTTTTTTAACGTATTTTTTAATTTCTCAGCAATCAACTTTTAAACTCAAACTGAAGACTTAAACAATGAAATATAATATTGTGAATTTTAAAAATGAACTTGTTTTATTAACAAAAGGAAATTGACTATCTAAAGTTTGGCTACCACAATTGTTTATCGACATTTTTGCGTCAAAATCTGTTCATTTTTTTTTTTAATCAGTATTTCATAGGAATTAAAAACTGTGAAGCTTCAGTGAAGCATCTTAAAAATCCTTTTAAGAAAATTAAACTTTAAATATTGAATCTTCACAGACTAAAAGAAAGGTCATTTTTGTTACAGAGCATTTTGATCCGGATTTCTGGATCATAATGAACTTTTGCGGTTCAAAGTGAACTTTTTTTCTTACTGTGATTCCATTTTCCTATAAGTGGGCCTAAATCATTTTGCATCCTTGTATATTAATTTCTATATTATTTTTAAGACAAAACTGATTCATGTGTATGTTATGTATTGTCATGGACGCAGCGCTAAAAATGCTTCACCAGCTATTTTCCGGTACGTCGCACTAAAAAAATGCCTATTTTTTTCACCATTTTGCAATTATTTTTAATGCACATTAATTTCTTTATATTTTTTTATTGAATTTAATTTTTAAATTTGTTTTTGAGGTGATAATTAAGCAAAATACGTCTAAGGAAGACACGTGTGAGTAAAATAAAATTAGACCATTTATTTAACAAAGTACAACAGTCTTATCACAGAATTAGTTTCTTATCTTGATTTGAAAGAAGATTAGAAACACAAAAATACATAATGTATGCCAATATTATTTCATGAATAATCTTATATGTAAACAGCAACGTTTTAGGATTGGTTTTAATTTTTTTATGAATTTGCAAAACGAAATTGTTTCAATGGTTATTATTTGAGGAAAATTGGAAATTGTTTGGTCAATATATGCTTCGATGAAGTTTTATATTAGTGCAACAAATACAGTCGGACCTCCACCATGTAATAATTTCGGGGTGAGTTATTACTTGATGGTGGTAGCTCGGAGAGGAAATTGGAAGTTACGCAGCAAGCATTTGCGCACACAAGTATGTATCCATGTGTGGGTGTAAACTATGTATAGGTTATGTGTACACGCGGGATACCATCTGCGCAAGCGTCAACTACT
>JBAGKK010018877.1:0-11587 GCA_037177015.1 Euceroptres primus | reverse complement strand
TAAATAATAAATTCTCAGCTAAGTTCTATACAATACTATATTACAAATTCTTGGATAATGATACAGATCTCAACAATCGGAAAAAACTTGAACAACGCTTATTTTCAAAAATAAATAACAATTTTCCCAATTTTGTACCTATAGGTGTTTAAAAACTTAAGCTTTCTTTTTAGGCAAAAAAATATCCCAAATTCGAAAAAAAAAATCAAATTTATTTTTGATTTCGATTTTTGGAGATCAAATACTTATTTTTTCAAAAAATGTGTATAATCAGTGGAAAGGACTACCCTTTACCCAACTTTAAGTCTGATCGAGCCCGATTGATTTTTGGATTGGGCCAGTTGAGAAATGATGCCCCACATGTAGTTTTTTTCATTCGGATGTCATTAATCTTTTTAAAAGTACACACAGTTTTTTACTTTTATTTTTCACATCTAAATATTTTTAATAATAGTTATCTGCAATCGCTCTGATCTAGCACGACTTTTTAATACTGAAAAATGTAATTATGTCTATGTAATACTGGAAACCCTCACTACGTTTTTTTAATGCTGAAAAATGTTGAAAGAAACAAAAAAGACTACTCTTTCTAATACAGAATACCATAGCTACGTCTTTTTGATTAGTCACATCTTTTTTCTCGAAATTCGTTCATGCGTCTCTTCATTCTAATATCTTAGCAAGACGTTTATTCTGTGTCTATTACGGATATATATGTGATTTCCACTTTCTTCGCTCATGTTTGCCTTTAGTTTGACAATCACCAGAAAATAACCTTTAGCTGAATTCTGAACAAGAATTGCATTTGAACGAGCTTATTCATCTTTCCCGAATTTTAAAGTCGAATATTGTATAATGTCACAGAGCACTTTGGAAGTTTCAATAATGTTACGAACACTGTTTGATATGTCTGGAAAACTTTTTGCAATCTCTGCCAATTTAAGGGTAAAAATATGTAAAAACTAAATATTATGCACACGTAAGTGCTGAAACATGTCTGCGTAATTTAATCGTACAAATTTCCTCTCAACACGATGCCAGCTACAGTTACGAAAACAAGGTATTCGACCTCTCCTTAGTTTAAAGACACATTTCCCCGAGTGCGAACTCGAATTGTGGGCATTGGATTATAACTCGGGCATTAACAACCATAACTCGATCGCATATCGTTAGTGCTACGCTGCCAACGATTCCTAACAAGGCGTAATAGGTTAGGCATGCACGTGCGCATCTCTTTTAATGCGCCATTTTCACGTGTACGTGCAGGCTGTTCGTGCCGTGAAATAAATTAGTACAACAGAGTCATCTCTATAATTTGGTGTGTGGAGTCTACAAAATATTTAGTTCGTTCCTTAATGGGTTAATGGGGCTGCAAACTTCTAGTGTGGAAGAAATCTAATTATATCATCAATTAACCTTAATTGTTTTATGCACATTTTATATCTGATGTGAAATAGAAATATTAAACGCTTTATTCAAATTTATAAATTGTAATTGACTTTACTGCACCTGAAATTAAAATATAAATAAGAGAACAAAATACTTATGTCATCAGTTTACTTTATGACGATTTATCGTGAAATTTCAGTAGGTGAGGAATGTTTACGCCAGACAATAATTATTATAAAAATATAACAATTAGAGTTCTTGATTTTGTGTAAGAAAATTCTACACAGGAAGAGGAAAGAACATTCACTCTCTAGAAGGTTCAGATTGTGCTGGCTTATGATAAATAATTCTTACTAGACCATTAAGCTGCAGCAAGAAGTATTGAAACGTAGATGGATAAGTTTTTCTGAACACCAAAAAAACCGGACTTCTTATATCAGGCGTGCTGAAGATGGACTTTAAATAAACTTCCTTCTTTCGCTGTAGATTTTAAATAGAAAGAATTTCGTAATTCTTTCATTATATATTATGGTTGTGCACTGCAGAAGTTCCTGGTTTTTTTATACACAAACTAATAATGATTCAACTGGTTGACAAAATTTAACCTAGGCATCTGTCGAATAAGATAGTTCATTTTTGAAGTTTTTTTCTGCTGAATTCGGAACATTCATCTATTTGTTTCCATTAATTGATTTAATAGATGTTTGTAATTTAATTAAAATTTTGTTTATTTCACAATGCGCTTTTAGTTCACAATGATCTGGATCATTTTTGTAACACGCGATTCACGATTTCGATGCGCTTTTCAATTCTGAATCCAAGGCCCATTTCAATTTTTCGATAGCTCTAAGGGTTCTCAAGATAATAACAAAAAACATAAAAAAAAACTATGGGTGATTTTTTTCATCATCTAATGCCAAACAAGACCAGTAAAGTTATCTATTCCATCAGTTATCGTTCTGGAAATATAGTGAAAAGTTTGCTCCTCTATCTTTGATTGCACAAAATCGTAATAATCGACACGAAACTTCTGCCAGGATTTCTAGTGCTTTAAAGTGGGACATGATTTCGATGCGTTTTTCAATTCCAAATCCAACGAAAGCCTTAATTCTTCAATAGCTCTAACGGCTCTTAAGGTCATCACAAATAAACATGTTACAAAACTTAAGAAAATAGGGTTTTATAGAAATGGTTACAACTTCAACAATTTAGGGTTTTAAACCAACTATATAAACCATTCGCTTCGTTTTTTTTTTTTTTTATATTAAGCAAAACTGTGAAAAGAAAGACCGTTTTTGTTATTACTTTGCACTATATTTTAAGTATTATAAATGCTAGAATCCTTATAGAAGTTTGATATTTATTATTAAGATTTGCTGCGATCAAGGATATAAATGCAAAATTTGCAATATATTTTTATTTAGAACGGTGAATTCCAGAATGGATTTCTGTTTTTAGTTTTGTTTCGCATTGAAAAACCAATGGTAGGTAAGAAGCAATCAGGGCGTCGATTATGGTACTCTTTCACTTTCTTAAAAAGTTAGTTCTCACTTCTCACTGTTTTTGAAACAATTGATCTTCTCATTTTTTATTTTAAATAGCTCTAAACCCTCCAAAACGGCCCCCGGACAATTTGAAAACCATTGACAAAAACCTGGAAGATCAACGTGGCTACTTCGATGATGTACATTCGGATGCACCAAATGCGTCATCCAGAGGATTAGACTTCGCTATCCTCCTAGAGGTATTAAGTTTTTCGATTGCTTGTGTGGAACATCATCGGATTCATATAATTAATAAAGCTTCTACTACGAAGATGACTATCCGGATGCACCAAGTCGATACTTTATTTTACATTTATGGCCTGCGCAGTAATTTGTTTGACGCTTCTGGTAAAAAAGATACACTAATTTGACACTCCCGGCCTGCGCAGTAGGTTTATATGACATTTTCGGTATGTGTAGGGCACCGGAAGTGTCATCCGGTTGGTCATTTTCGACCTAGCACTTTACTTATTAAATTTCACCGTCCGCGAAGAAAGGGATCTAACGCGCCAAAGCTAAATTTTAAGTACGGGCGATCGTAGCCGAGTCCGCAAGCAGGCATTTGAATAGTGGGGAGGAGTCAACGAAAAGCATCCCCAACACTTACCACTACAACTTTAGGCACCATATCCGTGAGCTCCGATCGCTTCGTGCCACCTCGGCTATACCTTTTTCTGTTTCTCCGTACGTTTTTTATTCTAACACGTGTTATCGAAGCCCATAAACCCCACCAGTCGTTAGAGTTGAAAGGAATGATGTTTTTTTAAATATATTTTTATTTACTTTTTTATTTATTATAACTAATTTTAATAAGGAATTTCCTGAAAGGATTGCCATATTATATTTAAGGTCCGGATAAGTAAATCCTATCAGGCCCTTATAATGTTTCGTCACGCTCGGAATGAAAAGGGCCGTAAATGGCAACCTTATACGGTTCGTGTCAGGCAGCAGCTTTTGTGCCTTTAAAATAAATACGGCCCTTTGCAGGGCCGTATTAATTTCATATCGAACCCCTTAATTATTTACTTTTTTAAATCAGCCTGAAATAAATAGAAAAATATGTATTTTGAATTCAAAAAGTAATATTTTATTAAAATACATACAATAACACCTACAAAATACATATTATCATATACACTAACATATTTTAAAATCATTTTTAATACTCTGCTTTATTCCTTATTAATAATATTAATTAATAATTCTGTCTACTTTTTAATACATTTCATCTAATAATTCTTTCTTAAGTATGTAACTTTGGTTGATTTAAGTCCATAAATTAAATTTAAATCGCACAAAACCCATAGTAATCTCGAAATAAAAAAAAATTTTTTTGTTTATAATAACTGATTAAAGAATTTTTACGGAATATCTTCTTAAAAGTTTAGTATACGAGTACTAATCTGACCCCAAAGCTGATCCTTCATCTTCATGTTCCTGTGGATGATCTGCTCTATCTTCGGCTTCTGCAATTGCAAGGTCCTCTGGAATCTCATATGGTCTATTCTGCGAAGCCGCGCTAGATCTCTTCTGCCTCTTTCCCTCTCAATCTTTTGCATTGTTAAATATTTTTTCTAGAGAATTGCAAACCATACCTTTCGTTAAAGGCCTGTTATTATTTGAATCGGGACGTCGCGTCGATGTGTTTGCATAATCGAGTCTGAAAAAAATTAATAAAAATTAATATACTGGAATCGAAATAATGGTTATAAAAACTTATCAGAGTACATTAGTATGATTGCTATTATGAGAAAACACGCTATATTTCTGTGGTTGCGTATATTTATATAAGTATCAAATGTTTTACAATAGTCCGTAACTCTCACCTAAAACACATTCGTAGAAAATACATACTTTCATGACTTTTTTACTAACAACCTTCCTCTTGGCTGTGTATTTTGCCATGACCCTGCGACTGACATATGTTTTGAAGATATTGGTCAAAGTCTTTGACACATTTGAATCTCTATCGAAAAGGTACGACAGACATGCAGCCTACAAAGAAAAAAAGTAAATAAACCAAAAATTGTATAAAAATGGTGGTAAATATAATATCAGGCCTTGGACCAACGTCGCACTATTGATACTTTTTTAAATTTCTCAAATGAGTCCGAACCCTGTATTATGTAAAGAATTGAAAATGGTAACTTATAATACTTACAAATTCAGTTCGAAAACCATCATCAGTTTTCAATTTCTCGTCAAACTCCATGAATTTTTCATCACTTTGAAATGGTACGTTCAACTTGGGTTTCTCGGAAAACAGTTTGACTGGAAAAGTTGAAATCTGGGAAAAACTGAAACAGCAAAAGACAAACTTTAATATAAAGAAATAATAATTTAATAACATAAAATGATTAAATAATGATAAATTACTTAATTATCATCGTTCATCGCACTCCTCCTCCTCTTCTTCTTCTGCATAATCGAATATTTAGGCTTACTACCGTCTTGGTTATCCTTTCCACGAAATTTTTGATCGTCGATTATTTGAGTTTCGTTGTTCCTCGTGTCACAATTTTGGAAGCACTTTTCTCTGAATCTATAATATTTGTGGACCGTCTATCAATCTGACGTTCTATTTTATTTGAAGATTGAGGGTTTTCCATTTTAGAAGAGGTGGGTATTTCTGAACTTGGCTCATCAACAGTCTTGCTTTTCTTCAATTCTGGTGCACTTTTCGTTACAGCAGTTGCTGACTTTCGCTTCTTCTCCATCTTTAGTTTCGTTCTTTTGGACCTAGGCTTTTTCCTTACATAGGAAGCATCTGAGTCTAAATGGGATGTACTGTTTTCTGGGTCCCAATTTTTCGGAGTCTGATTCCAGGGGACATAGAGAATGCATAACTTTCAAAGTGCTGTCAGTGATGTTTAATTTTTTAGTTTTTAAGTTATTCTCTATTAGCACAGCTTTTTGCATATTGTTAACGTCGGAATCTGTTGAGGTAAAGTTTAAAATGTAAGGATTGTAAATTAACATCATTTCTAATATATTTACTAATTATAAGCTGCAAATTTTGCCTTCGAATTCTGTACACAAAAATTACAAGCTGTGGCATTAAAAGTTTGAAATTATACAATTCACAATTTTAATCGTACAAGGTTTAATTCAGAATTAAACAATCTGAAATTAAAATTCCATAATTACTAACAGGGCTGCCACAGACTAATGTACTTGAAAAAAATGTGATGATTCACAATAGGAACTAGAAAACCAGAAAAAAACAGTAATTTCTATTTTAATATTGAATACCTTTTTCATAGTTCATAAATTACTATTATAGATTCCATACAAAATTTACTCATATTTTCTTTTTTTAGACAAAATCTAAAATGAAATGAAAAAATAGGACCAAAATGATCTTTTTCTTTAAAAAATTTACTAAAAGTGTCTTATGTGACTGTGTGGCAGCTCTGATATTTACAGATTAAAATTTTTTCAGTTTCAAAATTAAACTGATGAGAATATTAGTTGATCAAAAATTAATACTTCGAAATTAAAGTTGTTTGAAATTGAATAAAAGGCATTCATTTGAAAGCATTCTACATTGACTACATTGAAATTGCTTACATTGAAATTGAAAAGCGTTTACTTTTACGTTATTGTGAATTCAAATGTTTCACTTTGACTTTACGCATTTTCAATTCAAAACGATTCATGCAAACGATTTTCGGTAAAAAAAAAACTAAAAAATATGCCATCTGAAGTTAAAAAACGGTGTCATGTACTATAAATAATAATATTTTGAATGTCATACCAGCTTGATCCTTCACTTCTATAGGAAACGTTGGCGGATCTTCCTTTAATTTTAATAGGGAGTCTAGAAGAGAACTAATTTCCTCGTCGTATGGAGGACCTATAAATTTTGTAAACAGATGACGTCTCTTAGGACAAAGGAAAACCCAGTCTGATCTGATGCAATCTACGTATGGTTTCCTCCTCTTTTTAGCTGCCGTTTCCGGTACAAATTTAATAAGGAGATATTCCTTCAAAGAGGCCATATTAAACCTTAACAAGGGAACAAAAAAATTGCAGAAATGAGTGAATGAGATTCTTATTTCACAAACTGCATTCTTCAACAATACAAAATTACATCACAATGCAGATGATACATAGTAAGGCGGTTTCCTATTTTCTTAAAAAAATAATATAAAACCCGCAGTCACTTTTAAGTGTAAAAAGTTTTTCATTTAGGAAATTTCTTCTGAATAAGTTGTGAGATTTTCAAAATAAAAATAAAATCTGATACGACGAATAATAATAATATCGTCTTTGTTTCATATCAAACCTAACCTTAAAGCAATGCATTAGCAAAGTGAGTGGAGATATATGATTGCAAATTATAATCTAAAATACAAAATGTATTTTATTCCTACCTTCAATCATTGTTTATGCAGACGAAACACAATTTACACAATTCTCACCATGTGCTGATCATAAAAGAAACTAATCCGCTAGCGTTCTTTCTTCTTCAAGCGTAAGAAGCCATGTCATAAACCGTTAACGTCGCAGCTATACTTGAAATTTCAAATCTCGAATGAGAAAGAGGGTGCGCGGTGCGTTACCGCCCAAATTTAAATTCGCTTTTACGAAAAAAAAATGCAAAGCAATAATTATTGGCATTATTATTGGGGAAATTTTGAAGAATTACCAATAATGTTTTTGCGACTACTGAAAAAGTTACTTTTAAAAGTATTACAGTCTGCGATAGACCGCTAAATTGAACAGTGATTTTTCCAAAAATCATCCCAATAACTACTTTGAAGGACCGGTATTTAATAAAAAAACAGACTCGGTCGGAATAATAAAAGTTTATTAAAGTAAACGTAATCTTCGGGCTACATGGATCGGTGTTCATCGAACGAGATCTCCGAAGGGAATCCCCAAGCCGATCTCCCTCGCTTTCCCCTGCTTTATTCCCAGCGCCCTCTTACAGAGAATTACATCACGCCGCTATATTTGCCGCGAAAATTTAAATCAATTATACATGGAAATATTTATCGCCTACAACTTCCTTTTATTTCTTTTTAAAAGTGGTAAAAATTTCATTTTTAGAATTGTTAAATGTTTATATTTCCTTATGATATGCAAAAAGTGACGTTTTTCACAAATTAATTTTGTACGTTTTAATAACTGCTTAACTAAATTTTATAGTTATTGTCTTCAATCAATTAATGAAGTTTATAGATTTATTTATTTTTTACAAACACATTTAATACACAATTTGGCAAATATTGTTAAGTACATTAAACAAATTTTCCTTTTTGCTAAAACTGCTTAATTTGTATTATGTCAAGAATGACATTTAATCACAAAACACAAAAAAGATTAGCACAAATCATTATTGTGAACAAATTTCTTCCGAGAATTTGTTTACTTTCCACTTTTCCAGACTCAAATTTTCCTACAGTGTCTGAATTAGTTAAGATACTTGTGAAAATGATTTGTATTTGATAGTAGTCGATAATACTTGATGAAATATTAAAATTCAAATGTTTATAAAGAAAAACGATCAAAAAATTCAATATTTTGTCACTTTCGTGCAGAAAAAAATATTGCTTCATACTAAGTTGGAAGTGTACATACTTTAGTAACAAATCTTAATATAAATTTATTAATAAATAGTTCCATGTTATTAATCATAAAATTGTTGAGAAATTTTTAATGATGTAGAAAAAGCTTATTTACTTGAAAAAACGAAAATTAGTCAATTCTATTATATAATACTACATTAATTTGTTTGCATAAAATGTTTTTACTAATAAAGTTACAAATTTCGTAAACATTTTATAATGAATAACTATGATAAATTTTTTATACAAATAATTATTACTACATTTGTGTTTTAAATTCGTTTATAACAAGTAAATGTATCTGTAAACCCCATACATTGATTTAAGATGATATTTATACATTTATCAGGTAAGCATTTATTCAGGTAAGCATTTATTGAAGTGTATACATTTTCTTGTGAAAAACGTCACTTTTTGCATACTTCAAGTCCACAAATTATAAATTACAAAAAGTAAGTTACAAAAATTTCGAAAACAGTCGTCTTGAAAATCAATGCACATTATTTTTTTAAATAATTAAAAATCAGACCAGAATTGAAGTGACATTTTTGAACGCAGAAAGTGCCTTCTGTACCCTATGCGCGGAGGTTACGAGCTGCGAATTGCGATTATACTACTTAGAACGAGAAACGCGCAAAGAGACAAGGAAGGTAGAGCCGAAGACGCTCGAGTTGGTGGAGCTCACATACACATGCATACAGCTCACGCTGACGCATGCTGGGCTGGATTTCGTAAGCCTCTCGTTGGGTCTCTGACTACGTTTATCATGCCTATGTTTGCAGCTTAATAACAAAAAGAATATTCAACTTAAAAAATTTCTGATTTTTGGAAATGAAAGAGCAACTCAGCAACTATCGACTGATGTAAAAACATAAAAATCGATTGTTGGCGCGTTAGGTCTACAAAGTAATCGAGATCCGACGATGTTCCCTGGAGGCAATTCAAAAACGTAATAACTCTAGGATGATAGCGAAGTCTAATGTTTTAGATGACGCATTCGGTGCATCCGGATGTTCAGAGTCGAAGTACCCACGTCGATCTTCCAGATCATTGTCAATGGTTTTTAAATTTCCCGGGGATCGTTTTCGAGGATTTAGAGTTTTTTTAATTAAAAAAAGTGTGAAAAGATGTTTTTAAAAAAGTGAGAAGTGAGAACTAACTTTAAAAAGAAGGGAAAATGTATCATAATCGACGCCCAGGTAGGTATAACGTTTTTTATAAAACCCTTTTTTTATTTCGAGTTGATTTAATGTTTTTTTCGATTATCTCAAAAGCTTTGAGCGCTACTGAAAAATTGAGGTATTCGTTGGATTTTTTGTTTTCCCAAAATTTATTTAAAAGGTGCGACCCTATTTCGATTAAACTCGGAGGGAAACAAATCTTCCGGTGTCGATAGGCCGTCTATGGGAGTGAAGATCAACTCCGGTACGGTCAGCAAAGGACGCGGTTTCGAGGAGTTTCAATTCCGGTAGTCAACGAGCTAGACCGTGGAGCGTAGCGAGGCTGAGGGCAACCGGGCGTAGAAACGAGTGGAGAACAGGCGGAGAAACTAGCGGAGGGGGTACCCTTGCGAGTCGCGAGTGCGGCGACTAAAGCCCTTTTTAATCTACGGCGTTCTCGCTGACGAGAACCCTGACCTTGAATTTTTTTTTATCACCTCGTTTTTCGCTCCAGATTCGACGTTAGAGCGGGAGGATTCAGGATGCAAGTTCTTAGAGTCGAGTCGAGCACGATAGGCAGAAAAACTGAGTCGTTTGGAAACCACTTGAGGGGCTGAAAGCCCTTCGAAAATGCTACTACTTATTTAGACAGGAGAATCCCCTTGGTAGAGAATTGGGCATCCAACAAGTCCGGCGAGAACGGTGAACAATCGACAGAATGGATGGCGAAAGTGAACGGCGTCAACGGTTGTACAACGAACCTTATAAATGACAAGGATAAAACGAGGGAGAAAAATTAGGACCAGATGTAAAAAAAAGATATCACTCAAACAAAATATTCGAACAAAAAGGTTGGATAAACCGAATGTCAGAATGGCAGAATTAATGAAAGAAAATATAAGGAGATAAGAATGCGACGCGAACCCCCGTCCTTGATACACTGTTCACCTGGTCCAGTGGTCAAGTTCGTGGGTATTCTGACTTCAAAACGGACAACACGCACTGATTTTAAAAGCCACCTGGAAGCAATAAAGCGATCAAAGATCTGAAGTTCGAGCTGTTACTCACGCCCATCCGTCTCGGAGATCAGAGTAGCGTTGTCCCAACCAACGATGTTCGACGGCGATGACGCGCTGGTGTGAGCTGGAAAAAAAAAAGAAAACCAACTTCCTCAGGAACCAAAACTGAGCGACCCCGGGGATATTCCGGGATGTGAGAAGGAGCACTGACTTAGAGGACAAGGAGGAAGAGTATCGGACTTCAATGAAGAAAAACTCCGAAGATTGTAAGGTCATTATAATAATTTTATTCTCTAATAGGAATTTCAAACTAGGACAAGTGACCAGTATAGACTCGGTCAAGCGCGAAAAGCGACTAACCAGCCGGTAGCAGTCTCGCAGGACCTTCGGCTTCTTCATGCGCACGCCGTTTTCGAACCTCGGAAAGGGTAAGGCCCAGAGAGAGAAGGGGCGAGAATGACCAATCGCGTGGCCGAAGGTTACCCATGAAAACCCTCCCACAAACCTCCCGAGGATCGAAAAACAAATTCCGCGGAATTAATATTGATAATTAAAAACTAATAACAAAAATTGAAAAGTATCTGAAACCTAGAAAAATAAATTGAAAAGATATCGTCGGCTGATGAAATCAATCTCCTATGAATAAAGCTAGGGTATAAAATTCGACAAGAATAAATTCAACATTGACAAAGAATAAAATAAAAATTATCGTAATAGTTTTGAATCTCTTACAATAGTAAAATCGACTGGCTAATTAAAATTACAAATAAACTGTTCGGAAAGGAAAACAGAGTTATCCTGCGTGAAAGAAGATTGAACAAACAAGTCTCGTTAATTAATAGCTAAAACTGCCTAAGAATAAAATTCCAACGAATCCCGACGTCCATATCGCAAATACTATA
>JBAGKK010018876.1:0-15897 GCA_037177015.1 Euceroptres primus | reverse complement strand
TCTGATTCGTCAATTTGTTATATGTCTGACCATACTTGACTTTTAATACTCATTTTAAATCAGCAAATAATAATTTCTTTTATAAAACTGATTTAAAAATTCGCTTGTTTAAATGTCTGCCCATTTTTTATTTTATTGCCTCCTTACAATTTCCGTTTCTCTATTATTTCTTCTATTATTATTAATTTCCTCTTATAAGGTATACTTACAAACATAATAAAAGCATCTATTTAATCTGATTCCCCAGTTTGCTTCAATGCCTGACCATACTTGATTTTTGCTACTTAAAATTTCCACTTTTTCTATTAGATTAATAATTACGTTTAAACTGCAAATAATTTCTTTTATAAAGTTGAATAAATATTTATTCTGATTCTACAGATTGTTTCCATGTCTGACCATATTTGAATTTTACTACTTAGAATTGCCATTTCTCTGCCATTGCCACTTTTTCTATTAGATTAATAATTACGTTTGAACTGCAAATAATTTCTTTTATAAAGTTAAATAAATATTTATTCTGATTCTACAGATTGTTTCCATGTCTGACCATATTTGAATCTTACTACTTAGAATTCCCATTTCTCTAATAAATTTCCTTGTAAATTAAATCGAAATTTTTAACCCTAGACAGTCACACTGGGTGAGTATGACCCGGAAATTTTTTTTCTTCTGAAACTGTCTCATCCTACATATTTAGCTAAGAGAATTAAAGAAATAATAATTTAAAATGGTTTTCGTGAGAAAAATTTTTTTGAAAAACTTGACTTTTTGAAAATTTTTTTGAATATAATGCCACTTTAATTGTTATTTTATCTTAATGATAATACAGTATTCAGTGTTTGAACTTCATCCCAGGATTTTTTCTGATTCAATAAAACTGTTAGTTTTTAAACTGCAGCTCATCAAATATTGACTCGGGTCATAGTGACCCAGTGTTAGTTCGAAAAAAGAGGTGTGACTCTTTAGGGTTAATGATCCAACGTAATTTTCTTTTTATCATATTATAAAATATCTCCAGTAAATTATTTTACTATATTTTTTATCCTTTTTTGTATCTCTTTTACTTATAATTTTACTTTTAATAGGAGTAAACGAACTGTATTATTGATTCGTGATACAGAAGAGTATGATGTATTAAGTTTATGAACTTTGGTATAAAATATTCGATCATCCTAAAACTTTATCTACAAAATCACTGTAAAATCTTTCAATTTATTTGAGATATGATAGGGATTGTGCGCAGAAATGCGATTCATAAATCACAATGCGTTTACACTCTACACCTGCGAAATCGTATCGGGCTACTGTTCAATGCAATATTCCAACCCAATACTGGGTTTCTCTCTTTTCGGTGCTTCGAGACAGACAAGTTGCATCAGAGGCAGTAATGCATCTGTCAATCCCACGCTGAGCTACCTCTGCCAATTTCCCTACTCCAAGTTTGCAACAGCTTCAAATGCACTTCCATGATAGCGAATTTATCCTCCAAACCAATTTTATTCTTTTCCCATAACATTATCTATTTATATTTTTAAATTGAACTTTTAAGTTTGACAAAAAATAAATTCGAACGATTTTTTTAATTTGATTTATTACAAGTAGCCTTTTCAGTAACCTTTCCTTGTTTTTTTCAATTTCGCTCAGGACTGAAACTAATATAAAATTAATTCGCATTGCTTTTTTGTTCTATAATTATTTCCGAAGGATCGATAAGAAACTTAAACATTTTACTTTACCTTTCGTGCAGTCTCGATACAAGGTCGCCTAAATGCCAAACAGTCGAACTTTTGCCATAACAAGAAATGCTGAAATATCGTGTTCCAGGATAAGAATGGAGGGGGGAAGTAATGTAATTGGGTTTGAAGTATCTGGCATAGTTGAAACATCATTAAATCATCGAATACAGTGAAACGTCACGTCGATCTCGGTGTGAATTTCCTCAATTTCAAAGCACCTATCGATTTTCCACCCTCTCCCGCCCCTTTAATATCGTTAGTAAGAGGGTTACTGATTTTCGTCAGTTGATCCGTTTTGCAGAGTCACGTAAACGGAAAAACTCCACGCGGTAAAAAAAATAAGCAAAAAAAATTGCGCGCATCAATCTTTCTTACGCGACCCGCGCGAGAGCCGATTAACGGAAATATTAAAACAAAAACCGAGTTTTCACCTTTTGGTGTGTTTTTAAATAGAGAAAAAGTGTGAATTTCATTTTAAAAAAGGATTTAATTATGAATTCTTTATTTCTTTTTAATTTAGATTAATTAAAAATAGAGATGTTAATGTGAAAATTTTCAATCTTTATTTGCATTTAAAAAATTGTAAATATTTTAATCAGCTATTCGTAAATATTTTCATCATGCAAAATTTCATTAAAATTTGTAATTTATTTAGGAGCTTTAATGGATGTTGTGAGAAATTTCTTAAATATCTTACAAATTTCAATATTGTGAAAATTTTCAATTTTCATTTGCATTTTAAAAATTGTGAATATTTCAATCAGCTATTCGTGAATATTTTCATCATGCAAAATTTCATTAAAATTTTTAATTTATTAAGGAGCTTTAAATTTTAATACAGATGTTGTGAGAAATTTCTTAAATATCTTACAAATTTCCTACAATAAAAGTGACTTTAAAGAGTGTGGATAAAATATCCTGAGATAATATATCAAATATTATATAAGTCGTACATTTTTGTAACTTAATTTCCATAAATAATTTAGGGGAGGCACCGGTAAATTTTTGAGTCATTAAAATCCTATTGATATAGCATCTTAACATTTTTTTCTAATAAATTTTCATATACAGAGAAAATAAAAATTATTTATAATTTAAACTGAATTTTGGAGTACAACTTTCAAAAATCAATATTATCAACTGTCGACTTTAATAAAATGTTTTAAAAATTAAAACTGAATTTTGAGGTAGCGCTTCAAAATGCTTGTTCTGTTTCAGTAGGTTTTTGGCCAATAAACTGGACATATCAGCAACGCCTTTGGCCCTTGACGTCCAAAAAATCAAAAATCAATTATATCAACTCATGACATTTTAAATATACTTTCTAAAATATTTTTAAAAATCTACCATATGCATTTTAAAGTCAATTGTTTCAAGAATTCGATTTTTTTTAATACAACATTTTTTTATTTTAATCAAAATACGTTCTCAATTTCGAAATGATAGCAAAAAATTTTTGCCTTGATTTTGATATCACAGTGTGTTTTCTTACTCAAACTAATATAGGAAAAAATATTACAACTCTGTACAATGAATATTTCGATGGGTTAACATTAATTTACCGGTGCCTTCCCTTAACTGAATTACATTTAAATTAATATTTCACAACCTTATTTTTAGTGATTACACCTAATTTTTCGAACGAATAAATTTCTTCAAATAAAGTTTGAGAATTTTCTGTTAAATTGCATTACTTCACTACATTACTTCATATACTTTTTGATACTAAAAAGAGAAAGCAGTCTAAAATGTAAGATTTCTTATGTTAAAAATTTTCATGAAAATTTTAATGAAACTTTAGTGAAAATTTCAGTGAAATTTAAGTGCAAATTTCAGTGGAATTTTAGTGCAAATTTCAAACCAACATTTTTTTATGAAAATTTACATCATT
Source organism: Euceroptres primus (assembly GCA_037177015.1). Classification (NCBI taxonomy): domain Eukaryota; kingdom Metazoa; phylum Arthropoda; class Insecta; order Hymenoptera; family Figitidae; genus Euceroptres; species Euceroptres primus. Next base: position 12,267 of record JBAGKK010018876.1, on the reverse strand, counting down.
AATTAAAAATATTAGATCAATTTCTACGATCATTAGGGTGGTCCAAAATATTTTAAATATTATTAAAAATAATAACAAATTGTTTGAACAAATGTTTTTTAACTTGAATGAATTATTTCCTCCCTCTAATCGAAAAGTGGACTATAAGTGAAAATTTTTAGAAAAAACCGCAACTTTCTAGCATTATTCTAAAAGAATATTGTTATAAATGATAATAAATTGTGTAAATAATTATTTTTGTTAACTTTAATTGATTATTGCTACGCTCTAACTGAAAAGTTAAAAAAATGTTGAAAAGTTCGAAAAAAACCGCGACTTTTTAACTCTATTCTAAGAGAAAATTGATATAAACAATAATAAATTGTTTAAAAAATTTATGAGTGATTGCCAAAAAGTTGGCCACTTTAAGTCCCTATTATTTTTCACATTTTCTGTGATTTATTAATTTTTTCTAAATATATCTGAGCAAAGTACTCACATCAGGGCACAATTTAGGAAAGTTTCAAAATTTTAGACGCCTTCGCTTAGAAATTATAAATAAAAATGTTTGAAAAATGTCAGATTACGCGATGTCCCAAAATATAAATTTAAAATAGAAAATTGCTAAATAATAGCAAAAATATTTTCTTTAATAATTTGGACTTATATAAATCGATTCGAAATTAGTTGGAAAAGATGATTATGGAGTGATAAGTTGAACATTTTACAGCTAAAGTTGCGAAAAATCTCTCCAAAGTCTGGCCCCAAGTTTTGTGTCAGGTTTTACGATTTTTCTATTTTAAGATAAAACTCGAAGATCATAATTCAAACTATTCAAATTAGATTTAGATTTGTTAATTTTAGACTAACGAAGATTCTTATACAGTTGAAAATCGATTTCTCATCAGTATTTCCAAATAGCAATATATAATAATCACTATTTTTGCACAATGTGTTTTACAAAATGTCATTACACCCATCGCTCGTAATAAGGCCGCCCGTAATAAGGCCGGCTTTAAGGTTCTTCACACTTGACTGCTTCTGTCTCCCCCCCCTCCTGAGCGACCCGCGGCGACGCCAGCGCTCGGGCAGTCAGGGCCGACAGAAGTCGTTTATATCGCGACTCTCTGCGCATTTACTTTTGTGGAATAATTATTTTTTTCGAAAATTTGGTGGTCTAATATGGTCAACTTTTTGGTAATCACCCTTATGTAAATATGCGATTATCAGTAGAAAGTAATATTTCATGTATTAGAAACAATTTGTACCAAAGAAAACCGCAAAATAATCATAATCAGCGGCAAAAATTCGCAAAACACAATTTTTCACTTATGGGGTTTTTTGAGGACCCTATAAAACAGACTTATGGGGGTGATATTTAAAAAATGGTTGTTAATTCGTATTCTATGGCTAATTGTGAAGAGAAATGTGAAGTTTCGACTCGATTTACCTAATATTAATGATTCTGAATAAAATTTACAAAAACGTCTTTTTTTCTTATGGGAAATACGTGTTAAACTTCATGGGGCTTGCGGAACCTCTAAATATAATTTTTTTCAAAAAAAAGGCAGTTGTTGTTTTGTAGATTCAAACAAATTTGGGAACTGAGAGTATGAAAATTTGAAAAAGAATTTCCAATGTATTTTTGGACCATCCTAATGATCATTGTTTCAATTAGCTTTTTTAACGATACATCGAATACAACGAATACAATGATACTAAAAGTAAAGCAAGTTTGATTATTATAAAGAATAAGAATTTTATGAAAGAACACATTTGATTAAAGAACGAATTTGATTGGAGAATAAAATTTAATCCTGTGGTATATGGATGTTGCAATATGGCAGTACAAGCAGAGAGGCCTTTACGACAGTCATGAAATAGCGGTCGTTACACTGCACATTAGTAAAACCGCAATATATCTCAACACGATGGGAAATGATGGTTGTGCGTAGATCGTTGACACCACTGGTTTGTTTCCAATGTTGAAATAAACGTGTAATGTCGATGTATCGTTCAATTAGACCTATTTCGCCTAGGCACCGGTTTTGCATTCGCTCGTTTTGTAACCGGCGCGATTTAACGGTTATGCATCACACTAAACAAACAAAGTCCTGTCGCAGGATTTACCTTCGTCCATTTTTACTATCTTTTCCAACTGAAATTTTTTAAAAATAATAAACATTTTCCATTCATAAAATTATGATATTTAAAATCAAATCGCTTCTTCAAAGATAAGAATTCCTTCAAATTAAAGAATCAATCAAAGGATCAATGAAAGTCTTTCAGAGTTGCTTTGAAGAAGCTCATAATGCAAATTACTGCTTTCCAGTCTGTTTGGAAACATTATGGTGTTTTGGTGTGGTATAATCTAGTTCAAGAGCCTTTACCCTTTCCATATCTTTCTCTCAATTTCTCTTTGCTTTCACCATCCCCTTTCCTTCCTGCATCTCTGGCAATCCAAGTATTCGGGCATCTTTCCCTTCTTGGTATGAAAATTGTTTCCTATATATTCGAACGCGCCTGTTCTGGAATGTATTCAAATGTTATGGTATACCTTGGCGTAAGTTTCATCCCAAGCTCGCGCCTCGAATTCGTACCACAGATACTTACAGGAAAGCATGAAAGCCAAAGCCAATTTTATTGGTATGCGAGAGTGGAATAACTATCCGGTAGAGGGAATTCCCCGGGCGGACTGAAAATGATCATTTCGATATTTTCGGATAGCTAAAGCACATTGCAACTTTTGTTTAAATAAACATTGCTCTCAAAACTTTTTATGATATTCCTTAAACTCAGAAAGAATCAGAGACATTTCTCGATGTGCTTGAAGTTCTAAACATTCAAATAAACTTTTTTATTTGATTTCATTTTAAACTCTTTATTTTAAAATATTAGTTTATTAGCAAAGAAACTAATGTAATGATTTGAAAGGCTCATGATGCTTTTTTTAATTTGTAATTGGAACAATATTTCAAGTTTAAAAAAATGTTCATTTGAACGTTCAAAACTTTAAGTACAGTTCTTAAAGCAATGGACCAATTTTAGTGTGTTCGACGTTAGAATAAAAGCATTTTTTAAGGAAATATTTTTTTTTAATCAAAGAAATTTTCCTTGTATTAGAAAATTATTTTTTTTGATTCTATTAGTGTAAGTTTATTAATCTAGTTTATTATCTGGCTCATCTCTAGACTGTTTCGGTGATTTCAAGATCGGGTAAACAGACCATTGAGCGTCATTCGCATTGTTGGCAGACTTGAGCGATTCTCGACAGACACCATGCGCGTTTGGGGGCTTTCAAAGCTTTGGAACTAATTAAATAGGCCGCACTGCGGTGGCAATAACGCATTACTTGCATGCCTATGTGCTACGAACGCAATTTCTGCTGATAATTAGATTCGGTCCAGAGTCTCATGGTTAACGAGAATATAGTAGTGTGGGTCGAAAAAAAATTAGATTTCAGATCAGGATTTCAAAAATCTTTTTTTACGTACAAAAATAAGTTTCCATGATTTTTCGTAAATATTTTAAACAATATATTCAGCATATAATACAAAAATAATACATTATATATACATAATACATTATAAATTATAAATTTTACATAATATATTATACATTATACATTATAAATTTTACATAATACATTATACATTATACAAAAATTGTATTTCCGGTTTTGGTTAGTACTCTTTCAACTTTAAAAATGTATAATTCTTACGTGTCATTTAATTAATGTATGAATTAGTAATTATCGAAAAATATTTCGAAAATAATTGAAGTGCAACAGATTTTCTCTCTTTAGTAATTCATCAGTTCGTCAATTTCTAAATTGAAAATTTATAATTCCCCAATTTCTAGTTGACAACTCCAACTCGTTTCTACCAACTGAAGATGTCATTTAAAAAATCTAATAGATGAAAACCTATTCTTGTACTCAGGAAATGACTTTTTTCATCCTGATCCAAAAACTTTTTATCCCAATCCTAAATTTCAACTTTCTCTGGATTTAAAATCACAGGAAAACACAGTGATCATCAATTTAATTTTGAATTGAAACTTAAGTTGAGTTGAAACAAAAATGAGTCTTAGAAACGAATGAAAAAATAATGAAAAAATCAATTTAAACTTAAATTGAGTTTAAGTTTCTCTGGATTCAAAATCACAGGAAAACACAGTGATAATCAATTTAATTTTGAATTTAAACTTAAATTGAGTTGAAACAAAAATGAGTTTTAGAAACGAATGAAAACACAATGAAAAAATAAATTTAAACTTAAATTGAGTTGAAACCAAAATGAGTCTTAGAAACGAATGAAAACATAATGAAAAAATCAAATTATTCAAAGTGAAATGCAACAAAATTCACACTAGGGTAAGAGCACCAATTCTTGGCATCTCCCCCCCCCCCGCCAATTGTTAGCACCTCTCTCTAATTTATTAGGTAATACGACTGTTTCGTTTATTTTGCTTTAATTAATTTAATTCTACCGTCATTTTTACGCATAATGCATATATTAGTTATCCACTGCAATCAGATATTGAACCAAAATTAAATAAATTCACTTCAGTTTTTGGCATGCCAATAATTGGGCTAAGGTGCCAAGAATTGGTTCTCTTACCCTAATGGTTTTCTGTGATAAAATATACGTTGGACATTGCATCAGTTTTGCCAATTGTTTTCTGAAATTAGAATTTAATCTTAGATCTTAGACTGCAAGTAGTTATTACTAAACTACAATATTTTCGAATAAATCTTTTTATCTTGAAATAAAGCTTTATTTGGAAATTATTTGTCTCCCTTATTTTTAATTTATTTATAAAGGAGTTTTAAAGTTTAATAGGCATGTTGTGAGAAAGTTTTTAATATATTACAAATTTCCAACAATAAAAGTGACTTTAAAAGGTGTGGATAAAATATCCTGAAATAATATATTAAATATATGTCTTACATTTTTATAACTTAATTTCAATAATAAATAATTTAAGGGGAGGCGCGGTAAATTTTTAACCCATTAAAATTCTATGGGACTACACCACTGTGAAATTTTTTTTCAGAATTTTTGAAATTCAATATTTCGAAAAGTTATCAACGGATTTAGGTTTCCTTTCCCTTTTTTTTATTAGGAAAAGTAATTTCTACATGTTTTGTATGGAAATTTTTAAAATAAAATCAAAGTTGTTGACATGGTTAAGGAACAAAATTTTGTGCTTTTTTGAACTGCGGCAGAGCTACAGGTCGCTGTAATCATCTGAAACAAAAAGTCGAATAAGATTAATAAACACGAATAGACTGGCTATCGTCATACACGGGGATTTTTTTAACATATAGCGGTCTTTTTTATTTTTTTTGCATATTTTAAAATTTTTAATCATTTTTTTCTCCAGAAGTTATGAACAGAAAAAAATTCTCGTGTACAAGAAGAGATAATCTATCTCAAAATGCGCTCAAAAAATTTGAACCAAATCCGATGAGTGGTTTTCGAGAAACCTCAGCCGCAGTGGCAAAAACACGAAATTTTGTTCGTTAACTATGTCAACAATTTCGATTTTAACAGCAACAAAATTTTATTTAAAAATTTTTCATACAAAACTTGTAGAAATTACTTTTCCCAACAAAACAAGAAAAAGAAAACCTAAATCCTTTGATAACTTTTCAAAATATTGAATTTCAAAAATTCTAAAAAAAATTCCACAGTAGTGTAGTCCCTTAAGGGCAGGTACCAGAGTGTGACGTCACCAATTCTTTAAAGCGAACTTACTCATAAACTAATAATTCGAATGGATTTTCCATACCAGACAGCCATTCGTCCTTATTTCCTTCGTCCTATTCGTCCTTATGGCTATCTGGTATGGAAAATCTACTCTAATTATTAGTTTATGAGTAAGTTCGCTTAAAAAATGATCCCGTAACAATCTGGTGCCTGCCCTTAAAATTTTTTTCTAATAAATTTTCATATACAGAAAAAAGAAAAATTATTTATAAGTTAAAACTGAATTTTGTGTTACAACTTTCAGAAATCAACATTATCAACTGGCGACTTTAATAAAATTTAAAAAAAATTAAAAGTGAATTTCGGGGTAGCACACTTCGAAATGCTTCTTCTATTTCAAAAATCAAGAATATTAACTAATGACTTTTTAAATATCCTTTCTAAAATATTTTTAAAAATATATCATATGGATTTTAAACTCAATTTTTTTAAGAATTTGATTTTTTTAAATACGATATTTTTGTATTTTAATCAAAATACGTTCTCAATTTCTCAATTATAGGAAAAAATTTTTGTCTTGATTTTGATATCACAATGTGTTTTCTTTCTCAAATAAATATAGGAAAAAAATATTACAATTCTGTACAATGAATATTTCGATGGGCTATTCCTAGTTGTCAACTTTAACTCGTTTCTACCAACTGAAGATACTAAAAACTCTAACAAAAGTAATGAAAACCTATTCTTGTACTCAGGACATGATTTTTCCATCTTGATCCAAAAACTGTTCATTCCAATCCTAAATTTCAACTTTCTCTGGATTCAAAATCACAGGAAAACACAGTGATCATCAATTTGATTTTGAATTGAAACTTAAATTGAGTTGAAACAAAAATGAGTCTTAGAAACGAATAAAAACATAATAAAAAAATCAATTGTTTTAAATTATTCAAAGTGAGATGCAACAAAATTCACACTAATGGTTTTCTGTGATAAAATATATGTTGTACATTGCATCAGTTTTGCCAATTGTTTTCTGAAATTAGAGTTTAATCTTAGATCTCATACTGCAATTAGTTGTAACTGCACTGCAATATTTTCGACTAAATCTTGTCATCTTGAGATAAAGTTCTGTTTGGAAATTATTTGTTTCCCTTATTAGCGTTAAGTTTTCTGTCTACGAAAAACCAAAGGTTGAGTCAGCAGTCGAGGTAGGTTTCGACAGTAAGAGGACGTAAGAATGCTGACAACGAACGATTTTGCTCCAAGATCAAAGATAATCAGCGAATATAGTCCGCCACTTGTTCCAGAAGATTTCCTTGTCTTTCAGTGTGTTCGAATCTCGAGTAGTTTCAGATTCTATCCTCCAACTCTGATTTCTGATGCTCAATTCTCGAAAGAAAGATGGACTCGACAGAAATCGAGGGTCTCTTAGGGTTCGTGTCAAGGAGCCAGATTTTTCAGATTGCTGACTGAATTCTTTATTTTCTTTATCTTCATTTTGAACTGAAATCAAAAAAACCTGAAAGAAATTGGTTTTTAAATCATAGAAAAAATAATCTACTGTTAGTGAAATTATCTCTTAAAAACAATTTAAAAAACATTTTAGTTTAATTAAAAAATTTGTATTGAAAAATTTGTATTCAAAAATGTGTATTCAAAAATTTGTATTCAAAAATGTGTATTCAAAAAATTGTATTCAAAAATGTGTATTCAAAAAGTTATATTCAAAAATGTGTATTCAAAAATTTGGGTTAAAACATGTGTATTCAAAAATGTGTATTCAAAAATTTGTATTCAAAAATGTGTTCAAAAATTTGTATTCAAAAATTTCGTTCGCCCTTATTTCGTTTGGAAGAGGGTTGGCAAATTCCAGTGGCTTTTAAGCTAACGAAATTAGTGTTCTTCAGAGTGCAACCCCAGCCTCTTTGGTCCCTTCGCGTCAACCTCGTGAATGTAATATCCCCTGATATGTCTTTCACCTTCACATTAAACTGATTTAGAATCGTTTAAAAAATTCTTGAGACCTTCGATAGTTCACGTTTAGTCGAGTGGCTCACAGTCATTTTTGTGATCGATCAATCACTTTCCCTGAACTACTCTCTTGTAATCGTATTAATCACTGAGGCTGCTTCGACGGGATGTGGATGTCATCGATGTAATTGAAAATCGCATGAACTGAAAGCTCTGATGCGATGCACTTCCGAAATCTAGTGGCTTCAAATGTAAAAAATTAAAATTGGAAATGTTCTCGAAAAGTTAAATTCGATTTTGAAAATCAATTTGATTAGATTGAATTGAATAATTGAAAGAACGGACACACAGGTAATATAGTAGAAAATATAAATTTGAATTAAAACCAAATCAGTTTATTTCCTTAAAAAATAAATATAAACTTTTTCTCAAAATAAAACTGTTGCTTTTAAAATGCTGAGATTGGATTTACGAAAGCTGTAACAGCTTCGAAATTAGTTATTTCCGTCTTTAGTCACAATTATGTTTGCGAAAGTTTGATCGATATTCGCTGAGAAGCAAATCGTCACGCGAACATCATATGCACCTGTTAAACGAAAAGCATTTTACGTAATTATGAAAATACTTGAAAAGCTTCCGATATTATTTTACAATATCTGAATAAAAAGCTCGTATTTTATTTTTTGTTTCACAGAAAACCGCAGGAGTTAATTTTGTTGCAAAAATAAATGCCTTTTAAAGAAAAGTGATATCTAAAGGTTCCGCAAGCCCCATGAAGCTTAAGACGTATTTCCCATAAGAAAAAAAGACGTTTTTGTATATTTTATTCAAAATCGTCAATACTAGGTGAATCGACTTGAAACTCAACATTTCTCTTCACCATTAGCCACAGAATACGAATAAAAAATTACTCCTTCAATATGACCCACACAAGTTTGTTTTATAGGGTCCCAAAAAACCCCATAAGTGAAAAATTGTGTTTGGCGAGTTCTTGGCGCTAATTATCATTTTCTTGCGGTTTTTTGAAAATACAAATTGTTTTGGATACATAAAATACTACTTTCTTCTGAAAATTAGATTTTTCCATAAATTGTTTGAACAATTTATTATTGTTTATAGCAATATTCTCTTAGAATAGAGTTAGAAATTCGCGGTTTTTTCCGAATTTTTCAACTTGTTTCCAACTTTTTAGTTATATCGAGTCAATAATCAATTAAAGTTAACAGATATAATTTTCCGAAGAATTTATTATTATTTATAACAATAGAGTGAGTTGATACTTAATGCAATTTAAAAAAACATAATTGTTGAAGCAAATAATTATTATTTATAACAATCTTCTCCTTTAGTAATGCTATAAAGTTGCGGTTTTTCTTTGAATTGTTCAACTTTTTGTCCTTTCTTCACTTTGTGAGGTAATAATTAATGCAATTTAATTATTTGATTCATTCCCTTTTATTCTCCGTATATGTATATTATCATCGATGACAACATATTTTCTCTAGGAAAGGAGCGGGGGAGGGCTGATAGTAAAATGAGTGCAAATCCAAATTTTTCTTTTACGCTTTGCAATAAATTTCGTGTTCTAATTCGTAAGAAAATTTTTACGTCATTTATAGACTTACTCCTTCCACCTACTCCTAATTATTCCATCCTTTATTTTTATCTCTACTGTAACTTTTTGTTTAAATTAATATTTGTAAAACATTAGCGTAAAAGTAAAAGCACTTCACTTTGAAAAAAATAAAGTATATTTAAAAAATGATTATTGTTGATGTTTATTTATTATTTGTTTATAACTAAAAAGTCAAAGCGTCAAAGAGTCAAAAAAGCGCAAAAAAGTCAAAAAGTCAAAACAGCGCAACTTTCTAGTGTTAATCTAAGAGAAGGTAGTTGTCAACAATAATAAATTGTTCAAATAATTATGTTTGTTAACTAGCATTAATTATTACCTTACTAAGTGAAAAGTGGACAAAAAGTTAAAAATTTCAGAACAAACCGCAACTATCTGGCATTACAATGGGAGAAGATAGTATGAATAATGATAACTTGTTTAAATAATTATTTTTGTCGTATTGCATTAATTATTAACTCACGCTAAACGAAAACTGGACAAAAAGTTGAATATTTCAGGAAAAAAACCGCAACTTTCTAGCATTATTCAAAGAAATATTATTACAAGTAATAATAAATTGTTTAAACAATCATGGTTGCTAACTTGAAATAATTATTTTTTCACTCTAATTAAAAAGTGAACAAAAGATTGAAAGTGAAGGATTGAGAGTGAACAAAATTTTAGAAGAAACCTTATCTTTCTGGAATTTTTTTAGAGAATATTGTTATAATTATTAATAAATTGTTTTAAAAATTTTGTTTTATTAACATGCATTAATTGTTTGTTAAACTGCATTAATTACTCACTCTAAACGAAAAGTGGACAAAAAGTTGAATATTTCAGAAAAAACTCCAACTTTCTAGCATTATTCAAAGAGAATATTATTAAAAATAATAATAAATTATTTAGACAAATGTTTGATAACTTGAAATAATTATTACCTCACTCTAATTAAAAAGTGGACAAAAATTAGAAAATTTTAGAAAAAACCGCAACTTTTTAGCATTATTTTAAAAGAATATCTTTATAAATAATAGTAAAATGTTTAAAAAATTATTTCTGTTAAAACGAATTGATTATTGCCTTGCTCCAACTGAAAAGTTGAAAACAATTTGAAAAATTCGGAAACAACCGAGTTAATAGCTATAAACAATAATAATTGTTTTAACAATTTATGTCAACATCTAATTATCAGTATAAAGTAATATTTTGTGTAGTAGAAACAATTTGTACTTAAAAAACCGCAACATACTCATAATTAGACAAAAAATCGCAAAACACAACTTTTTATTTATGGAGTTTTTTTTTTGGACCCTATAAAACAGAGTTATGGGGGTGATTTTTAAATAATATATTATGCAACATGTGCGTAAAATGCGGTTTTACACACGACATCACCACAAGTGTGTAAATCGTACGCACGAGTTGCATACGATATTTTTTGGCACAGTGTGCGTAAAATGCGTTTTACACACCCATATTAGTGCGTAAAAACGCATTTTACGCAAACTGTGTCAAAAAATATCGTATGCAACTCGTGCGTACGATTTACCCACTTGCGGTGATCGCGTGTGTAAAACTGCATTTTACGCACATGTTGTAGTGTGTAAAATGCGTTTTTACGCACACTGTGTCAAAAAAGTAATTGTTGATTTGTATTCTATGGCTAATTGTGAAGAGAGTTCAGTTCAGAGTTCAGTTTCAACTCGATTCACCTAATATTGACGATTCTGAATAAAATTTACAAAAACGTATTTTTTTCTTATGGGAAATACGTGTTAAACTTCATGGAGCTTGCAGAACCTCTGAATATGATTTTTTTCCTAAAAAAATGCATTAATTTTTTTGTCGATTCGAACAAATTTGGAGGGTGAGAGCATGAAAATTCAAAGAAAAAAAAATTAGGGCCACCCTAATGTACATATGGTACATATTAAATATTAAGCAGTGAAGCACCAGTCATTAAAATGAAGGTCAAAAGAAAAGATGCGATAATTCTTTTTGAAACGTATCGGTCACTGTTTGGATCCTCATGAGTCAAAAAAACATTTATTAGATCTGTAAAAACATACAAAGAAGATAGAAAAAAGTATAACAAAATAGAAAATAATAGATAATAAAAGTTGACAATATTTCGTAAAAAAAAAACTTAAGAATAAAATAAATAGACGAAAGGTTGTCTCATAAAAAAGAGGCCTTTAATTTTAAATCGATATGACGAGGAATAAGTATTGATAACAGTGAAAAAGCGGAAGGTCAATAGGAAAATCAACATACCTGGCATAGATTAAAATTTGAAGATAATTGAAGTCAGCAGGAGTGTTATTATCCTATATTATTATTATCATCTATTATTTCTTATTTTGTTATACATTTTTTCTACCTTCTACAGATGCTTGATAAGAATTGTACAAGAATTGTAGTACAATTTCTATAGAATTTTTTATATACGGGTTTATTCTCTTTTAGTGGTACTTTTTAGTAGAGTTGTTTTTACGATTTTTTCAAAACCCTTAGACAAAAGATGCATGTGTCTGTTCACGTGACTTGAGTGGAAGTAGGTGGGTCTAAATTAGAGAGAATTCATCGTGCACCCACCTCTCTACTTAGTCAAAGCAAGAACTCCTGACTGTTGCAGCTTCCAGTCCAGATTGTAATCTGTAGGTCATCTGCATTAAGAGGTGCTTCATATACACTTAGAAAATACACTGAGTGCTCACAAAACTAAATTCTTAGTCAAATACAATTAACTAAAAAAAGTTTGACTAAATTATATATTTTTTATATGTTTTTATAAAAAATAGGCTAATTATTTATTAAAGATGTTATTATTTTAGACCTTAATGTATTTAGAAAGTTGGTTATATACAAGCCTTTGGTCTTGTAAAGATGAAAGAGTTAAATAAAGAAAATCCTTTATTTATCTAGAAAATGTTGATGCAATTCGCCAGCGATATCGTGGCCTCATCAGAACTATAATAAATT
>JBAGKK010018867.1:0-11589 GCA_037177015.1 Euceroptres primus | reverse complement strand
AATGTACAAACAGTACAAACGACGTACAAACGTATGTAAAAAGAAAATTGAAAAAATTTTAACTTCGGGGGGCCAACCTCACGGGGGTAAATTATACAAGGGATTCAAAGTTGCATATTATATAATAGGTGAGAAAACGATGCATAATTTATGTGTATTCTATAATGAATTAAATAGTCACTATCCAAAAAATATGCAGACACAGTAAATCTGAAGCAGAGCTGGACAATTGGTCATAAAGCATTACTCAAAATACAAGTATTCATTGCAGAGATAATAAAAATAATCAAATGTATTTCAAATAAAATACAAACCACATTTAAGCAGGTATTTTTGTACCTTATTTGAAATGCATTGTCTATTTTATCTTAAATACTTACTTGTATTTTAGATGAAATACATCCTAAATTAATTATATAAATTAATATCAAACCTGTGCGCACTATCTGAAAAGCCATGAAGCCTTGAATTCTTTGGAATTCACAATGAACTCTTCGGAATTATTTGGAATTTAATTATGAATTCTTTGGGATTTTTCGGAATTCACTTTGAATTTTTTGGAATTCATAATGAACTCTTCGGAATTTTTTGGAATGTAATTATGAATTCTTTGGTATTCTTCGGAATGCACCTTAAATTCTTTGAAGTTCGTTGGAATGCATCATTAATTATTATTTGTAATTCGCCACGCTCTTTGGAATTCTTCGAAATTCACCAGCAATTATTCAGAATTCACCTTGAATTCTTTGGAATTCACAATGAACTCTTCGGAATTATTTGGAATTTTATTATGAATTCTTTGGGATTCTTCGGAATTCACTTTGAATTTTTTGGAATTCATAATGAACTCTTCGGAATTTTTTGGAATGTAATTATGAATTCTTTGGGATTCTTCGGAATGCACCTTAAATTCTTTGAAGTTCGTTGGAATGCATCATTAATTTATATTTGTAATTCGCCACGCATTCTTTGGAATTCTTCTAAATTCACCAGCAATTATTCAGAATTCACCTTGAATTCTTTGGAATTCACATTGAACTCTACGGAATTACCATCAATTCTTTGAAATTCTTAGAATTCGTCATGAATTATTCAGAATTCACTGTGAATTCTATGGAATTCCTCGAAATTCAGCTGAAATTCCAAATAATTCATAGTGAATTCCGAAAATTTCCGAAGAACTTTTACAGTTAATTCCAAAGAATGACAATAAATTCATTGAAATTCATCATGAATTCCTTGGAATTCACAATAAACTCTTCAGATTTCTTTAGAATTATTTTTTTATTGTAAGAACACAAGACTTCTAAAAAAAAAACAAGCCCAACAGTTTACACCAATTAAAGGGTTAAAAATGAGTAAAGTAAAGTTATGAATTCTTTAGGAATCACCTTGAATTCTTTGAAATTCATTGGAATTCGCCAAGGATTCCTTGGAATTTTTCGGAATTTACCAGGAATTCTTCAGAATTCGTCTAGAATTCTTTAGAATAGACAATGAACTCTTCGGAATTCACTAGGAATTCTTTGGAATATACCAGGAATTCTTCGGAATACTTTAGAGTTCACCTTGAATTCTTTGGAATTCTTCGGAATTCAGCTTCAATTCCAAACAATTCCGGAGAATTCTAAAGAACTTATAGTAAATTCCAAATAATGACAATGAATTTATGGTCCAATTCCGCAGATTTTATTGTGAATTCCAAGGAATTCAAGGTGAAGTCTGAAAAAATCTTGGTCAATTCGAACAAGGCATGATGAATTCCAAAGAATCTCTGATGATTTCCAAAGAATCCCTGGTGAATTCCAAAGAATTCAAGGTAAAGTCTAAAAAATTCAAGGTGAATTATGAAAAATTCTTCATGATCTCCAAAAATTCCTGGTGAATATCAAAGAATTCGTCATGAATTCAAACGAATTTCAAAAAATTCATGGTAAATACCGACGATTCCGAAAGAATTCATAATGAACTTCCAAAGAAGTCCAATGAGTTCTTGGTTAACTCTGAAAAGTGCATTGTGAGAGGCAAATAATTCAAGGCGAGTTCTGAATAATTGCTGGTGAATTCCGAAGAATTTCAAAAAATCCTTGTCGAATTTAAAATAATTCATGATGAATTTCAACGAAGTTCAAAGAATTCCAGGTGAATTCCGAAGAATCTCAAAGAATTCATAATTAAATTGCAAAACATGCCGAAGAGTTCATTATGAATTCCGAAGAATCCCAAAGAATTCATAATTAAATTCCAAAGAATCCTGAAGAGTTCCTTGTGAATTCCAAAGAATTCAAGGCGAATTCTGAATAATTGCTGGTGAATTCCGAAGAATTCCAAAGAATTCTTGTCGAATTACAAAGAATTAATGACGAATTCCAACAAATTTCAAAGAATTCCAGGTGAATTCAGAAGAATTTCAAAGAATTTATAATTAAATTCCAAAGAATTCGAAAGAGTTTATTAAGAATTTTAAAGAATTCAAGGTGAATTCCAAAGAAATCAAAATTAAATTCCAAAGAATTTCGAAGAGTTTATTGTGAATTCCGAAGAATCTCAGAGAAGTCATAATTATATTCCAAAGAATCTTGAAGAGTTCATTGTGAATTCCGAGGAATCCCAAAGAATTCATCATTAAATTCCAAGAAATCCCGATGAGTTCATTATGAATTCAAAAAAATTCAAGGCTTAGGTTTAGTGTTCATTTTGGATAATTAGTTAAGGATGTTTGTATTTTATTTTAAATTCATTTGAAGACATGAGAATGACAACTCGGTAAAGACCATTTGATGTTGGCCCCTAAATTAGGTTATTTTAACTATTACTTGGGTGGCCACCTTCAAATGGTTTTTAACGAGTTGTCATTTTCATGTCTTCATTTGATAAATTCTTTTTTGCCTGAAATATATTTTAACTACAAACTATATTGCATATTATTTGTATTTCAAATACTTGAAAACATTTCTCTTGACTTTCCAGCTCTGATTTTAAGGTATCAGAATATTGCAAACTAATGGCAACTAGTTATTTTTTGCATAGTGACTATTGATAATTCATTATAACATAAATTATGCATAATTCTTCCACCTGGGATACATTATATGCATGTTCTTACAATTTAAAATTGTAATTTGCTTTAATATGCTTTCCGGTATGTTTAAAATGATGAGTTTCTAAGAAGCTTGCATATAATCATATAAAAATCAGTGTTCTTACCACGTCGATGAGTTGTGAAAGCTTAAGCTTGATGCACACGCGAAGAACATCCGAGGTATTGACGACGGGTCGCACAAGCTTATTGTAGTTGGATAGCAAGTCGTCGTAGAGCCGCTTTGCGTCCGGATTTCCAGCAACGGCACCGTGAACAACCAATGCCGATAGAAACCATACGCGAAAGGTTTCCCCGATTATGGGGGGCATCGTAGAACCCCCTTTACCCCCACCGTGGTGTCACCTTATTTCACCTCTTTTACCCTCACGCGAAACACACCCTGCAACAAATATTTTTCCAATATTTATATGTATTTTATTTCAAATTTTTTCTATTGTTTATAACATGTGAACGTATTAGTAACTTACAAATTACGTAATATTACAAATTATGTCCATTCTCATTCACGTAACAAAGAAAATTGGTTTTCTTTAGTAAATAAAAGTTATTCTTTCAGTTATAAAAAATTTTATTCTACAAAAGTAAACAGTTTAAGGTTGTGAATTTATTTAACAATTGTTTACTTTTCTGCAATCATTGATTTGAATATGAGTCTCGTAATCTCGTAAATTTTTATTCAAAATATGTGGGCGCCCGCATGAAAAGAGCCCTTATGGCCGGTATATGGAGTTACGTATAGGACCATATAGCCGGATGAAGTCCCGACATTTTAAACCCAAGATAAACACTTTATGTTGAAAAACGTGCCACTGGGGCACTTTTGAAGTTGGAAATTCATAAAACCTCATTTCGAGAAAATCAAACTTAAAGTTTAGGTAAGCAAAAAATACCCTTATAGTCGGAAGTTAAACAGGTTTTAAATTAAATCAAACAATACTTATTATGGATTTCGGTTCGGAATCGTATTCCTGGCAGACTTTTTAATAATTTTTGAAAAATACGATTTTTTACATTGAAAAATAAAAAAGTTATGAACTTTAAAAGTTAAAATTTGAGAAAAAACGTTTGAAAAAATTTATCCTAACGAAAATATTTAAATGAAATAAATAAATTACAAATAGAGAAATCATTTTTAATAATTTTTATTTACGAACAATTAAAATTATTAATATTTTTATTTATTCAACAATAATATTTTCAGTTTAACTGAAATTATAAGACTTATAAACAATTAACATTCTTACAATTTGAGATAAGTCAACATCAATATTTTCATTTGAACTGAAATCCCAAATTGTTTCAAAACATCAGCTGATGTGTTTCAGGGGCCAAGCAACCCAAAGTACACCGCTGAATAACAGAATGCTGCACTTTTTATGACCACTGGCCATAAAGGCCCTTTTTTGTTTTTGAAACTGTAAATACACCCACTTCCGGTTGCATCTGAGACATAAATATAATGCCGATAAATTCAGTGTGAGTCATAGTATCATCCCCGACACAAATCTGAACATGGTCATTTTAGAACCTAAACTAGAAAAACGCGAATATCTCCTAAACTAGAACCGGCCATAAGGGCCCTTTTCATGCAGACGCCCACATATTACTCTCTAACCCTGAATTATTATTTTTTTACTGTAAGAATTTCTACTAATTTTTAGTGGAAGGCTACTAAAAATTAGTTTAAAAAACTATTAAAAATTAGTAGAAATGCGTACTGAAGCTATTGATAAACGATTTTGGACTATTTATATTTCCTTACTAGAAAACTACTAATTCAGTTTTAAATTCATAAATTCAATACATAAATTTAGAAATTTTTTTTCGAATACTATAGTCAGGTGATGGTTTTTGAGAGATTTATTTTAAACCATACTTAAAATCTACTGGTCCTATACTTATTTCCCAAAAGTAATAGGAAGTAGTTATTATAGCAAAATATATTAGGTACTCTTTTAAATTGTTCGGAATTAATGTGCGGGAATATGTTCCTATTCTAATACGAATGTAATGAAATTATTTACATGTAAGGGAAAGGCTTGCATGTTGCCAGTGTTTGCAGGTTGCCACCACTGCTGTATTTTGACATTCCAGCAGTGACATAATCTAAAATCCGACTGACATCGACGTCAAAAGAGTAATTGCCACTTTTAATCTACTTCTGGAGCGGGCAGACGCAATAACACAGTGTTTGCTGAACAAAGTGTGAAATATTATTTCTTAGTAAATTGAAAAATTAAAATTGTATTTTTGTCCTGTGCTCATAAATTGAACATTTTTATCGACAATTCAAGGTAAATATTCGTGCTGTCTTGCTTTTTCATTCAATTTGCATAATCCAAACAGATTTTCAAACATATGAATTTGCAATTTTTTTGTGTACATATTCCAAAATTGCATCAAAATACAGGTTGCCACCTTTGTTGGCTTGCAGGTTGCCACCTCTCTCTTTTTCGCTTGTTTACACTCATATGCCATTTTTCATAATTATGTGACGTTTACAATAGGCATTGAGTCAAAAGTGAAGTGTTTTTATTGCATTTTAGTGATATTTTCGGTGATTTTTTTACATGTTCGATACATATTTAGAATAGCAGCGCGCAGACCAAGAAAAACCGACCGCGGTATTAAGGATTTTGATGCATTGCTCGACGCAATTAAAGTAATTAAAATCGACAATAAATGGAGAAAAAGCACTGCAAAGGCATAAAATATAGATCCATCAAGTGTTTTCACTTAAGTTTTTCTAAATTTTCAACAATTTTTCAAGGGGTGG
Source organism: Euceroptres primus (assembly GCA_037177015.1). NCBI lineage: Eukaryota > Metazoa > Arthropoda > Insecta > Hymenoptera > Figitidae > Euceroptres > Euceroptres primus. The sequence continues at coordinate 5,710 of JBAGKK010018867.1, read as the reverse complement.
CAATCTGCAAGCCAAAATTGCAAGGGGTCGATTTTAGATACTTTTGAAAATTTGCTGTATAATTTTTATTTTTTGAGAATTCAAATGATTTCTAGCTCAGGATTGTGGCTTTTTACTGCTTCACTTTAATGCAGAAGAAAGTATGTATGTAAATACATACTTTCTCTGTAAAGTATGTATTTAAATATGTAAATATGCATTTAAACATTTTAAATACATATAGGTATTTAAAACTTTGAACCCAAAACAGCGCTCCCTTGCAGGAAGTATATGCGATGAAATCTGAGATTAAATATGATGACAATTAAACGCGATCGACGAATCTTGTACTTTTAGTTTCCGAAAAATTTCTATTACACGAGTATATATTTTTTATGATTACTCGTCAATTATTGAATATTTATTTATTTTCTTGGTCTAGATTTGAAGAGTAGGATTTACCCTTGATTTTACGATTTTGTCAATTTATTACGAACACTTTTCTAAATTTGGCGAAGAGTTGAACGTAAGATTTCTAAATGGTAACTTTGCTGAAAAAACCTCTGACTTTCAAGTCAAATATTTTTCGACTCGTTTAGTAAAATGATTTAGATATATAAGCGCATTCAACGCAGAATTTTCTAAACTTTCAAACAGTCCATGTTTGAAAGTCTTAGACTCAATTTCTGCACAAATTTTCTGCATTGAAGTGAAACATGCTTTTTCAAACGGTCAATCCAAATGTACCCAAACTTTCTGTCGGGAGTGTATAACAATTTTAAGCATTCTTTTTTACTGTAAATCGCGTGGATTTAAAGAATTGAATCAGTTTAATGAATTTAACGAGGCAAAAACAATTGCATCCAATAGGTTGTAAATTCCAAAATTCCAACTTCAAAAATGAAATTTCAATTTAAAAAACAACCCAATTTTGAAAAATTGAAAACAAAAAGTTCTTTGTTATTATAGTTCTGAAACCATAACAACAAAGAATATTCACAATTAAAATCAAGTGCGATTTTATGCCTCATTGAATCCTATTATGTGTAACATTCAAAAATCAAATTATTATTAAGTAAAATTGGATTATTGACAAAAATGTGGTATATAATTATAGAGATGGTTAAGTGACTTGTTCCTACTGTGTTATACGCTAGTTGCAATGTTTACTGAGCAATAACCTTCCAAGCATAGAAAGTCCACAACATTTTATAATGAACAAACTTCCTTACCAGAAAAGCACTACAAATAAAGTAGTAGGAGCTCTTTTGCTTTTACATTTCTATCTGTTTATTCTAGTAGTACGATAAAAGTTATAATTGAATAACAATATTATTTTCAGTTACTCTTCAAATTATAATCATTAAATTAATGAATTTATATGTAGCACACAGAGAAAAATGTTTGGTTATTCTAACCAGATTTTTTTTTAATTACCAGAATTTTTAGTAATTTTCAAAAATAACCAGAAAATTTGTTTAGAATAACTAAAATTCTGATTCAGACAACCGGAAAAGAATGTTAAGTAGAGCCTAACTAGAACTCTGGTTAAAATAATCGAATATTTTTGTAAGTGCATAATTTATATGTAATTTATGTATAATTTATGTGTAATGAATTATCTATAGTCAATTAGTCATTATGCAAAAAATTATGCATACACAGTAAATCTGACGGTATCAAAATCTTGAAAACAAATGACAACCAGTTATCAACACTTAAAAACATTTCTGGTTAGAATAACCAGAAATCTGGTTAAATATGCCCTTACTATTTGTTTCTGGTTGAAGTAGCCAGAATTCCGATTGCTTTAACTAGAATTCCTGGTTAGTTAAAATAGAATTCTGGTTACTTTAACCAAAAAAATAATAATTACCAGAACTTTGCTAGTTCTTTTTAGTTAACTGTTTGCCACATTTTGTTACCTTCAGTTGTAAATAGTAATGTAGATGCATAATTTTTTGTGCATTGACTATCGATAATTCTATATAATAATTCGATTATTACATAAATTACGCATAATTTTTCACCTCGGTTACGCGAAAAATCCATAATTAATAGTAGTACATAGAAAATCGATGATGCACTAAAAAAAATGCCTGGTTAAAATAATCAGAATTCTGGTTCCTTCAACCGGAATTTCTGGTTGAAGATTTTACCAATACTACACACACACACACAGAAATTTGTGGTTAAGTTAACCATGATTCGGGTAAAATATGCCCTTACTATTTCCTTCTGGTTCAAGTAACAAGAAATTCTGGTGAAATTCTATAATTCTGGTTGTTTAACCAAAATTTCTTGTCACCTAAACCGGAATTTTGGTTACTTTACCTAGAAAAAATAGTAAGGGCATGTTTAACTAGAATTGTACTAGTTTTCTTCTTGAGTGCACTAAAAAAAAAGTGTGGTTAAGTTAACTAAAATTCGAGTTAAATATGCCCTTACTATTTTTTTCTGGTTATAATAATCCGATTTCTGGTTTGCTTTAACCAAAATTCTGGTTACTTTAACAGAAAAAATAGTTGGTTAAAGTAACCAGAATTCTGGTTAAAACAACCAGAACTCGGATTACTTTAACCAGAAAAAATAGTGAGGGTATATTTATCCAGAATATTACTAGTTTTTTATTTCTAATTTTTAAATATGCTCTTACTATTTTTTCTGGGTATAGTAACCAGAATTTCTAGTTAAAATTTCTGATTAAACAACCAGAATTCTGGACAATTTAACCAAAAAAAAAATAGTATGGGTATATTTAATTAGAATTCTGGTAAAATTTTTTTTAGTATCAACTTAGCAGAAATTAGAATTTTATAAGTTTCCGATGCATTAACAATGCATAAATTGTTCAGTTTGATTGACATTAATGTGTAATCGATAAATGCAGATTCGCAAAATACTAATTGAGAGTTTATAATAAATTAGTAATTTGTTATTAACATTTGTATTGTTATAAACAGCAGTCTGAGATTTTGTAATGATTTTGAATATTTATAAAGTGACTTTTGTCTGAAATCCAATTTAAAGTCATCTACCAGGATTATAAAAATAACTGGAAATATATTTCTCATTGTTATAAACAATTAATATAAACAAATGCAGAGTTTAAGTAATTTTTGAAAGTTTGAGGTACTTTTTTGGAAATTTATTTCAATTGGTTTCCCAGTGATATTCCGGAGCAGTACATTGACATTTTATGAAAAATTTGATTGTTATAAACAAATGGCATAAACAAATTTGATGTTTGTGAAATTTTTTAAAGTTTGAGGTACTTTTTTTGAAAAATTGTTTCAATTGGTTTACCAGCGATATTCCGGAGCAGTACATTGACACTTTATGAAAAATGTGATTGTTATAAACAAACGGCATAAATTTTGTGCAATTTTTTAATGTTTGAGGTACTTTTTTGGAAATTTGTTTCCAAATGAATGCACTAGCTGCCTAGTTCGACAAAAAACAAATGAGTGCTATAAGCAGGGATTATGATCATTTGACTATACGCTTTATAGAGTATCTTCTGCATATAGCATAATGTGAAGATTTAGATAAAATTTGATCGACTTTAAATGAAGAAGAAAAAGAGCTCCTAGCAGAAATAAAAAGGTTTAGCCAAGAAGGGTTCGAAAAAGAGTCCCTGTTACGATCCTGCACACAACTTTTAATTGATCTGCATGGCGAATTTGTTTATAACAATCACATTTTTCATAAAATGTCAATTTACTACTCCGGAATATCACTGGTAAACCAATTAAAACAAATTTTCAAACAGAAATACCTCAAACTTTAAAAAATTGCACAAACATCAAATTTTTTTATGCCATTTGTTTATAAAAATCACATTTTTCATAAAATGCTAATGCACTGCTCCGAAATATCACTGGCAAACCAATTGAAACAAATTTCTAAAAAAAAAGCACCTCAAACTTTCAAAAATTGCTTAAACTCTTCATTTGTTTATATTATTTGTTGATAACAATGACAAATCTACTTCGATTTGAAGCCTCGGCAGAAAAAACGTTGTATCCACACATATTTTGCATCCATGGAGTTCTATATGAGTTTTTTTAAAACTGTTTCTCTATTCCGGGGAAGCGTTGCGATCGAAAATTCGAAAATTGAATTTAGAATAAAATGTCAAAATAGTCGAGGTTATTTACTTCCATTTACTTCGCATATATTTCAATTAACGTCGGAAGTGTACATATCTAAATCTAATTTAGAATTTTTGTAATCGAAAATTACATTCGCTTAAGAGTGTCGACAAAAATTTTTAAATTAAATTCGGCAAATTTCAACTAATTAAAATTAAAATAATTAGGTTAAAAAGATTTCGATTTCATACAATCTTGAAAACATTCTTTTAATTTTTAATTTGCATATTTTAAATATCTAAATTTGAAGATTGCTGGCCGTCGAGATTCATAATTCTTGATGATGAGTCAGACCTTATACATATGTTACTTAAATATTTTTTATGTAATTAATTGACCAATCTCTCTCTGACTTGAAACATTTTACATGGGATGATTGAACTCGTTTTATAGGTATGTTTTATTGATTTTTAAATAAGTAGACTTTTTCAAATGCTTTTAATCTGTTGTTAAAATTTGTCGTACTAATTAAATGCTCATAATATTAGAGTAATTTATTTTATTCATAAACCTAATTTATTTGATTACTCAAATTGTCACTTAACCAAATACTCTTTACTTTGATTATATTCTTACCTTTTTTGTATGCTCAACTATTTATTGTTTTTTTTTCAGAATTTGACTATAATAAAATATTTATTGAAGAGGGTCCAAAATAAAGACCGAAACGTTTAATATTTTTGTCTTTAATTTAAAGGACCTTTCTAATCGAAGACTGATCAACAATCTAATTCATAATCCTTTATTCTAGTTGTATCAATATTATGGAAAGTTATGCAGTTTTCAACGATATACTTCGATTGGTCAGAATACGATTTCGCTTGAAAATTTTCGAAAATGTTTTAATATCATCTCAAAATCAAGTCTATTGCCTATTGTCTATCTACATTGTTGATAACATCGTTTACAAACTTGATCCTACAAATTGTAAAAAATAAATACAAATATAATTTCTCGTCCTTTCATTTTAAAAAACACCTAATTTTTCATGTAATTGTAATTTAAAGTTTTATTTTAATTTTTTTATAAAAATAATTTGAACAGTATTTTTTAGTACAATTTCTGATAATTATTTATTATTTATTTATCTATTATATTATTTTTAAATATTATATCTGATATTACTGGTTCTGGACGTTTTACTGCCGGCACTTCGATTTTCTTTTGACTAACGTAAGCTTCTCTAGCCTTTCTAGCCCTTTTATTCTTTCCTGCGTGCCATTCTAATAAATTTAATTTTCTTAATTATAAATACTCTGTGATAACTCAGAACTCTTTAAAACTTTTAATTTTTCTTTTCTGTTCAAAAGTTCAAAGTTAGACTTAGAAAGGTACATTTTTGAAGTATATAACCTCGACTAATTTGACATTTCATTATGAATTCAATTTTCGAATTTTCATTCGCAGCGCTTCCGCAAAATAGAGAAACAGTTTTTAAAAAACTCATATAGGATAACCCATGCCCGTGTAAAAATATTTCGTCTTGGTTTTGTCTTCAAAACAGTCCATTTTGTCTCCAAGACATCGATGTCTGGTTCCGTCTCATAAGCGAGACTTGCTAGACATCAGATTTTTGT
>JBAGKK010018856.1:0-11589 GCA_037177015.1 Euceroptres primus | reverse complement strand
TGTCGAATGATAGCTCACAATCAGCGCTAATGAATTGGGGTTCAATAGGAATGAGTTCTAGTCCTAGAGTATAGGTATCATGCATGTGACTCCGCAGAGGTCTAGCATGAAATGAAAACAGCACGGAGCTCGATACGCAAGAGAGCTCAGAGCTGTTGCATGTGACATAGTAGAAGGGAGTTGCGCATGCGCTATAGTATAGGGGAGTAGCGAATGCGCTGTGTACACTTTCCCCCGACCGAGCCTTTGTATCACGTGTACAGCTCCCGTGTGACGCCTGCGTGATTAAAACCTGCTCAAGAATCCAAAGAATTGAATACTGTTAACACTAAAAAAATGACAAACTTCTTGAATAATGTGAAATTTGCAGATATTGAAGATTGTGGTACAATGAAATACTAGATACAGTGTAATGATTCGCTTCAAGTACATGTAAGCCGTCAAATTGGCAACTTCGTAGAAAGAGACAACTTCTCTGCCATGTATTTTTCGAACAGTGATAGCCTGAACCCTCATTTTTTTAAAATTTCTTCGGCATTGAAAAGCGAAGAGAATGACACCTGGAACATTAGGAAAAAAATTTTTCAGCTAGATATGTAGTTTTTTGTAAAACCACTTTTTTTCGTGTTTTTCATCAGTTTTTCTAGATCATCTCGGCAACCGTATAAGATATCATAGAAACATGCCCGCCGTTGGATTTGCCATTAAAAAATGCTTAGAAGTCGTATATTGATTTTCATTGAAAAAATTTTTTACAACATTCTATCTCCTGATTTGTAATTTTTCGAAAAAAATTTTTATCCGAAAAATCTCGAAAACCTGACGTGCTGCAGAGAAATGGATTTCTGCATTTTGTTGACCAGTGTAACTATTGAAAACTGCAAAACAAGAGTAGTAGCTTATCATTCGAACTTTCGAAATATGTGAAATAAATCAGGTTTTTCTTTATACTTGCGGAGCAAATAGTCTTTTATGTAAAAGTATAATTCTGTCGCTATTTTTAAGTTTCAGAATCCGAACTAAAAGTGAACAACTTAGAATGCAAATATGTTTCTTTAAAATGATAATTATTGAAAACTACAAAACAGGAGTAGTAGCTTATCATTTGAAAAGCTAAAAAAAAAGACTAATTTAGACAATTTTTAACTTAGAAAGTTGGGTTTTTTTATCAAAAACTCAAAATATTAGGAATTTTGTCCGGCATGTGCTTTTCTTTACACGTATGTTTGAATAGACTTGTAAACTTTCGGGATCCAAAAAGTTTGAAGCCCCAGGACCGCGGTTGAAAATGTTGTTTAAAATCTGAAAAAATTGGAAAATTCATCTTTCACTAAATGAAATTAAAATGCTGTTTAAAATCTGAAAAAAATTGAACAATTCATTTTTCACTAAATGAAATCAGATTAGGGGGTGAGAGCTGAAGAAAATAAAAGTTTTGTTTTGATACACCCTAGATCCTATTGTTCAATTTGTCTTTTTTTCTCTACTTCAAAGACTTGTTTTTCTTGTGAGAATAGTAAATTTTAAGCAACATTTACTGTAGTGATTAATAATAAAAAAATAGAAAATAAAGGTTAGTGGAGATTAGATTTTTTAAATTGACAGCAAATATATTCTTTGTTTGCATAAATTGAACAATTTTTAGTTAAAATCATAAACATATTATTCAATGAAAAATAGCTGATTTTGTAACAATTTTCAAAGAATAATATCTAACTTAGATAAATGTATATATTATAAATTATAATTTTACGAGAAATAATAAAAATTCGAAACAGAAGAAAGTTAAACACTTGGTTTATCATTTCCGGAACCTGAATGTGTGCGAAGATCACAATTTCAAGTTTCTTTTAGATGAAGATAAGCTTCCGCGAAGTGTACTATTCTATATATTGAGGCATCTTTTTTGCTCTCAGGCAAAGGCCACTTTAGTATGAAGGTCTGAACGTTGTTTGGCGGTCAAACTACCCCCAGTGATTTGGGTTAGGTCTTTTTCTTTTTTTTTCTCTCTTTTTTTTCTCTTTTTTCATGTATTCTTTTCGTATGTTGACTTTCCACTGTCATTGGAATATAATAATATATAATATTATAATATATATATATATATATATATATATATATATAATATAAGAATATACAATGGTCTTGTTTCAAGGCTTTCTAACTAGACTAATTTTCAGCAGCCATGGTCTACTATAGGCTTAAAGTACGACATTCATTTTACCGATTACCCCAATGCAACATTTTCTCGTTGCAAAAAAGTATATTTTTTATTAAATTTTATTGGAAGCATTCTAATTTTGATATTCCATAATGATTTTAAACTAATCACTGAATTCATGATTATTATAAACAAATAAACAAGTGTAACATAAGTTAGTAAGCATAAAGTAAACATAAAGTTAGTAACTTTTTTCGGTGCACACGAGTTCCCCCCCCGCTGTCAAAATAGCCATCGGTAGGTACTCGAGTTCCCTCCGACGGTTACCCAAAGGCCCCTTCCTTCCTTCTCTGATCTTCTACCCCCACCCCGAGGTACGGTTGCGGCTGAGAAAGTTGCGTTCCGCAGGCAATTGAAGCCACCCTATACCCCCCTACTCTTTTACTAGTCTAGAATAATTTCAATCTTGTAAATCCTGATTAATTTCAACAAATTATTTTTGAATTTTACAAATCTTTTGATTAGTATGTTTAGACGGTAATGTTAAATCTGTCATCACTTTGCGATATAATCGTCAGAACCCTCTTTTTGTAATAATAATAATAATAATAATAATAATATATCTAAAAAAATATAAAGTAAGAAAAACTGAAATAAGTAAAAAAAAGAATTTAAAAAATTATAAATACTCCTGGCTAAAACAGTTAAAAATATTAACTAAAACAATAATTTTAACTAACATTTTAAAACATTCTTCTAAAAAATAATGTTAATATTTATAACTATTTTGTTTCTATATGTGATTCAGGCTCCATGAACTTTTCCTTCACGCTTTTTCCAGGCTTAGGACTGGCAGCATACAGCGTCAAAACTTTTCTATGTTGGCGTGTTTAAAAATTATGGGTAATAGCTGTTGTCAACTAGTTACATTTAAAAAAATAAGTTCAGTCTAATAATAAATGACAAAACATTACGCTAAAGCAGCTACTGTCCAATGATAAACCTGAATAAATAGGTTTATCATAAAAAGTGTGATCAACATTGGTCACGTAATTTGTCACTTTCATTAATTCAAAATTCGGGAATCAAATCTAATAATCTACAATTAAACAATCTTATCCGTAAAACCGGGCACTAGTTAGCCTTGAGGGATAACAAAATTTAATTTTAACAATACTCAGGGAGTGGGGATCTTTTATAAGGAGCAAACAGCAATTAGACCAATTTTTATTCAACTATAATTTACCTCAAGTACGGCAGTTATTTACTTATTCAAATACACCAAAAAGAAAGAAAGATTTAATACATTTAAAACAAAAGTTGCGTAGTTCTCGTCACGTGGCCTGAAGGCTGACTTGACAGAATCGAATTCACTTAATTTAAATAATTACAATATCCCGATATCAACGAATTACCGAGGTAACACAAGCAATCGAAATCTAGTTAAAAATTTATTAACTAAAAATAAACAAAAGATGCACTCTCTGAAAATCGGAAGAAGTCAATTGACGGTTTTCATAATCTCAAAATTCACTATTAGGATTTTAACCACGACGTTCAACACAGAATTTTCCGAGAAAAAGGCAAGCGAACTATCTTACCAAAAAAAAATGAAACCCTTGCCTCAGACATCGTCAGTAGTTGCGTCAGGGTATCTTATTAATTATTAATCTTTCATTACATTAATAACTTTGGTAATCTAAATATAGTACTGACTTTATCACAGTTTTTTAATTTTAACATCTATAACTATCAATGGGGTAATTAGTGATCATAAGGGAAACTTCTGGGTCAATGATACTAGGGTTCTCAAGTAAGGGTTAAACGGCAAAGGAAGGGAATTGTTAGAGGATCACAGAAATTTTGGAGACTGGTACAAAGTTGGAGACGCTACAAAGTTGGGGTTTCTTAGGGGATAAAACAAGAACTTACGGAAAAGACACTAACTAAAGAGACCTTCGGGGGAATGGTGTACGCTAATGGTAGGTTTTAGCAAAGTTTACGGGAAGGATGACATCTATAGAAAATCTCGCTAATTTTCCTACAAATCAGAATCGGGTTCGAGGTCAGCGGTGATATGGGGTTTTAAGTGGATGTGGACCTTTCCAAACTTTTTATGGGTCAAATTGCTAATTTCATAAACTGTAGGGGACAAAGCGAATATCATATAGACAAGCGAGTCCATATTAAGTATCTACTTGATATAGCCCTTGTAACTTTGGGTTGAGTTTGGCGGCTACTTGCTTTAATTTTGAGGAGAGTAATCGGCTACGGGAAAGGACAAGACCTCCACGGGAAACCTGTAGCTCTCAGTGACGTAAGTTGTAATGACTAGACTGAGTTTGAAAAGCATCATCTAGGTTTTTGATGATCCCGTCTCTCATGACCTGTAACTTTTTCATTCGCTATTTCCACAATTCCGGGGACTGTGGTTCGATTTCTGAGTCAATTTCTTCGCGTCTTTTCAGAAAGTCAATCAACTTACGTTCCCGTCCGAAATTTAGGAAGGCTGGGATAGTCTTCAGGGTCCTATGATATGCGGTATTGTAAACGTAACGAAATTGCGATAAGTGACTACCCCAGGTACGATGATCTTGGTCGATAAATGATATCATAATCGTTTTTAGGACTCTGTTCACTCTCTCGACGGGATTGGCCTGAGGATGATAGTGAGGTGTCGTAGCATGGTGGTTATTATATTCTTGTGCTAGGGATCATAAGGTACAATTGACAAACTCTGTTCCGTTAATCGTTAAGAGAACTTGAGGAGTTTCCCAACGATTAACAATTAGCTCTTGGAAAGTTTCTCGGATTCCTTAACCCGTCGCGGTCCAAGGTTTTTCAACTGTAAGCTGGACCAAAAATCCGGGAGCAGATCTTTGATCAACCTTGCACGTCTGGCAAACTTCGCATTTTTGCACATAACTAGCCACGTCTTTATATCGTCCGGGCTAAAAATAATCGGACACGACTCTCATATATGCTTTCCGAGTACCTAAATATCCCGACTGTGGTTCGTCGTGGGATTCCGCTAAAATAGTCTCGCGTTTTTGGTCACTCGGAACGAGTTTCCATGCGTTGAGATCGCTGACTAGTATTGAGATTACGGGATCGGGTCGGTAATAGTATAATCTATCGCCAATGATACAACAGTCAGGGAATTTTTCGGTAAAGTTGGTCACAGCTAAGAATCGACGGAAATACCAGGAAGGGGTCACATCATTGGTAAGGTTTATGGTTTCGTTAGGGGTTTCAAACATCCTGGATAAAGCATCAGGGACGTGATGATTGGATATCTTTCTATGTATGATTTTGAAAGCATACTCGACAAATAGCGATAACGACCATTTTGCTAACCTACCAGCTGGGTTCTTGAGATTATGTAACCAGAGTAGACTACGGTCGGTGATGACGGTAAATTGATAACCTTCGAGGTATGCACGAAACTTCTTAATGGACCATATAACGACAAGACAGCCCTTTTCAGTTGTATTATAATTTTGTTCTGCTGCCGTCAACGATCTACTCGCGAAAGATATAAAATACTCTAAACCTTCGATAGTCTGTGTGAGTAGTGCGCCTTATCCGGTAATGCTAGCATCGGTTTGCAACTCAAAGGGAAAATCGAAATTTGAACAGAATAATACAGGGGCATTCGCTAAACAAGATCTAATCTGTTCGAAAGCAGACTGTTGACTTTCCATCAAAGTCCACTTCTGTTTCTTTTTGAGAAGAAAGGTCAAAGGAGAAGCTAGGGTGGCGAAATCAGGGATGAACCTACGGTACCATGATGTTATTCCTAGAAATCGTTTCAATCCTTTTATATTTCGGGGAACGGGATACTCTAATATGGGCGCTACTTTATCTCGGTCAACTTGTAGAACACTTTCGTTAACGAGAAGGCCAAGGTAGTGTACCTGAGGGCAACAAAATTCGCATTTAGTTGGATTAACTACAAATCCGGCATCTTTAATCTTATTAAGAACTCTAGCGAGCCACTCCAAGTGTTCCTCAAAAGTTTCTGTGACATATCGTCTAGATAAGCTAAGCAATGGGGTTTCATTTCGGGGTCAATCGGACAATCTAAAAATTGCTGAAACGGAGCAGGGAAACTAGTTAACTCAAACGGCATTCTTTTAAAGCGGAATAATCCTATTCCAGGCATAGTAAAAGCAGTTTTTGCGCGACTATCAGGGTGAAGCGGAATTTGGAAAAAACCTTTAAACAAGTCAATCTTTGAAATATACCTAGCCTTACGTAATTTATCGGTTATTCCATTCATCTGCGGAAGCGTTCAGTTCTAGAAAATAGAGTAGGTATATAATGAAGGTCGGAAACATTAAACATGGTACTGGTATCTTTGGGTTCGCTAATCGGATTTGAGTCAACGACAGGGACAGGGTTTTCAGGATTGGAGGCGACTACAGGATTCAGACCATCAATGTTAAATGAAATTTCTCTATTATCAGAACTAAATGAATGATTAGAGATTTGATTTCTTAGATTTTTATAATTTAAAGGGTATTCAGAGGCAGGGTCTCGGATCAGCCAATTATTTATCTCAATTTTGACGTCTGTGATTCCTTCATCATCCTGTATGGCATCAGAAGAATTACTCAAATCAATATTTACATTTTCATAGGGTTCTTCAAGAGAGTTAGGAATCGCTTTGACCCTACTTAACGATTCCTGTTCTCGTTTCCCTGGGACAGGTAGGCTTAATGACGTCCGGTTTGCCACAACTATGACCAAAAATTCCTTCAGATTGCGAAAAATTACCATGTCGATGGCCTTCTCTCTCCCACAGTTCCAGCAGGTAGGAATCCTTCCGATAGGGGCACCTTTGACATTATCTCTGGAAGTAGAATGTTAAGGATCCACAGGTCTTACAGTCTTAAATGTATCTTGAGTGGAATTATTATTGGCGGGATTGTTAAGGTTAGGATTGTTGGCTTTAAAGTTAGGTTTAGGGCTATTGTGAGAATTTTGATTGAGGCTAGGGTTAGGACTGCATCTAGGGTTAGGTTTGCCACTAGGGTTAGGATTACGGATGGAGGGTTTGGTGTTTTAGGGGGTCTTGCTATCTTTCGCTAAATAGATATTATCCACTTGTTCGTCCCAATCTTTATCTTCATATTTGTGTAACAAATCTATGCTTTCTCTATGCCTATCCTGGTTCTTACTCCGAGGTTTATGGTAAGCTAAATCTGGGAGTAGAGAACGATCGGGTGTAGATAGGTGTCTGAAAGTTTTCGCGACTTTATAACTCTTTTCAGCCGCAAATGCCAGTTGCTCTAAATGTGCGAGATTCATAACATCAGAACGCTGCATCGACAAGTGAAGACGAGGCAATAGGTTACGATGCGCGTAATTCACGGCTTGATCCTCTGATATTCGTGAAATCAACCTATCGAACATCGCTAATATTCATGTTATATAGTTAGCTACGGGTTCGCGTTTGCTTTGCGTTCGCCTATAGATTTCTTGACACAACTCGAATTGAAAGTCGGAGTCTCTGAACCTACTACAGCAATCGTAAGCAAATTGAACAAAAGTTCGCCATTGATATTGGTGACCCCTCTACCAGTTCAGGGCTATTCCGGACAAAAAGAAGGAAGTAATCTTAACAAGTCTTCATCGTCAATTGCGATCACGGCTCGACCTTCCTAAATTCGGGTGAGAAAAGTCTCAGGATATTCGCGACGTGATCCAGAAAATTTAACACTCCATTTTATCATAATGTTATGGATAGGATCTACAGAAGAAGGGGGCGCAAATGAAACTGAGAATGATAACGAAAAGAATTATCTATATAACGTCATGAGTTATTGTCTAGTTGACGATGGTCATCCTCAAAGGACGTATACTCCAGAGACGGATCGAAACTAACTTGTCGACGATTAGAGCGAATAGCAGTACTACAACGCGAGGTAAATCTTCCGGAGGATTACCAAGGTCATAATCATCTGGTGATTCTTGACTCTAACCATGAAATGATCTAAGATCTCGAGAATTATGCGGGGTGTGACCTGCGCTAGAAAAAGTACTTGCTATAAGCCGTATCGTAATTGCTTGGGAAAGAATGTCTACTATTACAAGGTAGATAACTAGCGTTCGCAAACGAATCTCGAATATTTGGTTAAAAAATTCGATTATTTGAGGGGAAATCTCGACCACTAAGGCAATAATCTCGGTTTCTGGGTGAGTATTCGCAATATTTTTTGGGATAGTCACGAACATTAGTATGCTAATCTCGATTACTGGGTGGGAATTCGCGATATTTTTGGGGATAGTCACGACCATTACTAGGGTAATCTCGATTACAAGGTGGAAATTCGCCATAGCTTTGGGAATAGTCGCGACTATAAATGGGACAATCTCGTCTTCGGGGTGGGAAATCGCGATAATTATTGAAATAATCTTGACCATCAATAGGTTGATCACGTTTATTGATAGGATATTCTTGATAAATATGGGGAAGCTCACTGCTATTAAAGGGTAGATCTCTATTATCGTTATTGAACATTTCGCGGACGTTTACATGTTCTGGACTACCCGGAATATTTTTATCTTGACTACTGTCGTGGCTTATTCCATCTCGCGTTTGCCTAGGCGGAAATTCATAGCGATCGTCCTTACCGGAGTCTCGACTAACGAAATCGTTATAATCAGGACGATGATAATGATTATAATCGTCGGCGGTATCCTTGTGTTAGGAACAAACTTTAGATCTCGGATTAGGCTGCTGAACTTGAATTTTTTTTCGCAGAATCGCTCCTCCCTGGGAATTTAAGTGTAAATTAGAAGTTTGTTTTTCTAATATTTATTTCGAGTTATCGTCAAGGTTAATCGTCTTGCCACGGTTAGCCGCGGGTGTACTTTTGTTTTGTCTCGCGTCCCTATCCTTCTCTTCTACAGCTTTATCAGAATTTCTAGAATTCAAATTATCGATCGGTGCGACGTTATCGGTAGTTTCTGCTGGTTCGAAAATAGTTACATCTGGATCACCATCCTTATATGGTAATTCTGTTGAATCTACGAATTCTTTGACGGGATCGTATTGTCCGCGTTGCGAAAGATCAAATAAGTTTCGGCTCATAAGGTCAGTGATGAGCACATCTTGTGATAAGGAATAGACCCATGAGTCGAGTGCGTCATCTTTCTCTCTCATTTTTAGTACACGTGTTCCGCACGAAGATAAGAAATACAAAGGTAAATCTAAATATAGAAAGTGAAAGTGAAATTATATTCAGATCAAGAATTAGTAATGAAACTCAATTTTAGGGGAACTATATTTTAGAATATCGAGTTTCTAAAGTTTATGATTCTTAAATCACACATTTTTTTATATACGCTAACGAGGGAAATTTTGAAATAATTATTTAAAAATTATTTGAGTTAACGCAAAAAGAAAGATTTTAAGATATTTTAATTTTCTAAAACTTTAAGATTCAGTGATTTTTATTTTCTAAGATGATTTTAGAAATTTAGCAAAAAAATAGTTAAAATGACAAAGTATAATTTATTCAAATAGTTGGTCTATAAAGCATCATCTCAAATTTTACAAAAGTTATAAATTTTACATGATACAAATTTTCTGCTTAAGAATTTATACAATACAAATTTTAGTGTTCAGCAAAATTAACAAAATGGTCCGAGTGACAGATTATTTAATCTAAAATGCTTACTCATTCCACTTCATTAGTCGTTCTCAAAGATTAAACTCTCAAAACTCAGCTTAATAAATCACGCAAGAATAGAAAGATAGGCAGACGCAATGAAATTCTAGTTATCGCTTCCTGAATTTGGGCGGAATTTTGTGGTAACGCTAAACAAGCATGAGGAAATTCAAATACTTAGGAGCTCACAATAATTCAAAGTACATCACAAAAGGGTGATTGGTTCATGGAAACGCAACTAAATCGGGTAAATCTCTAAGAAGACAAGTTCTAACAAAATTCTAACAAAATCAGGAATATTTAACGCTCGAAATCTGCTCAAATTTACAAAAAGATTATTTCGAAAAATATGCTAATATTCACTTTAACAAAATCGGTTCTCATGAAATCAAAAAGCAAAAAACCTACTGGTCGTTGGCACGCGCGTCGACTCGCCTTTCCACTAAGCGGCTTCGCTATTGGTCGGGACATCACTTAACCTAGTCGTCAGCGGAAAGCACGCGTTAATTCAAAAACATAAAGATTACTCGTCGAAGTATTCTATCGTCATTGACCTTCTCAAAACAGAGTATCTGACCATTCACTGACTGGCATATGCGACAACAGTCACGTGGATGTCAGAAGCAAATTTTCGACCTGGGCTACAGAAGTCCCACTCGCATTGCCGGGGATCTGCAACGAGATCTTCTCAACAGGGTTGGGTGCGCACTGGTCAGAGTCTCCTGAGGCATTCTAGACATGCAGGGCTCAGACTCCTCGACGGTGGTATGCCTGCTGAGGCAAGGTGATACGTTCGATAGCCAGATGACATAGCCGGACTCCGCGAGAGGTACAGCAAGATACAAAAAGGAATAAAAACGAATCAGCCAAATTAATAAAAATATAAAAATGTTGCAACGAGTCATGATGTATCGTGTCCTCTGCTGTGCCCTGATTCTCAATTAATTAATAAAATGAAAATGAAATAAAACACTTGCGGGCTGTAAAAATTGCAGCATCACAATGCACTACATTAGAAAATAGCTATTGTCAAAATTTAAACTATAAACATGATTAGCTCGCTATATCTTTCATGTTTAATTTCAAATCCGCAACATACAATAAGGGATAGAAGAACGTGGACGCTATTTCTGGAAGCAGAAGCATTTTAAAAAAAAAACAAAAATATAGTATCGAAGTACTCTTAAGGTATTTGTCGGAAAAAACGATTTATTACAGAAATGTCTAAAATTCAACCAGCATAAGAAGGACATCGAGATCTATCGAACTGTAAAGTTAAAATTGAATTGCACATTTATAAACCGAAATAATTAACATCAAACTCAGTAATTTTTGCACGTTCGGCCTATAACTTACACAGAAAAGAAGTACAAGTAAAGAAACTCCTGTAGGGACTAAATGGTATTACACAATTGCATGAAAAACTATTTAAAAGTAAAGAACAATATCATGAACGTTATACGCGAAAAACGAATAATTTTACCCACATAGTTTTCGCAAAAAATCCAATCGAAACAACAAAGTGCGGCAACACTGACTCTCCCTTGTTTTCCGCTCCGTCGTTTACACAACTTTTGAAGTGTGGCAAGACACTGGAATCACAGTATGGACATTGGATGAAAACATGTCCACAATAATATTCCGGCTAACATTCTCAACCGATTTTAAGGTATTTTTTAAAATGGAAGCTAAATAAATTCTTAAGAGATCTCTAAGAGCGGATTTTTGAAAAAAGTTGATAAATTTTTT
>JBAGKK010018845.1:0-11590 GCA_037177015.1 Euceroptres primus | reverse complement strand
ACGCGTGGCGGTCTCGGGTAGATGAGGCAATGAACTTTCGAGTTCCAAATGCCGATAAATAATAATAATAAATAAATATATCTCTTCGTTATTGAAATTTTACAACTTTTATGTGACAAGTTTAGTCTTTGGCAAAATCGAGGAAAAAAGTTGGAGAGTTCTGTGCATGCATTCAAGAAATTCTGTGGAGATTTAACTTTAAAATGAGCTCAAGGAAATTAAAAAATGTTAATTATTTCGTAAGTTATTGATAGTTTTAGAAAAAATTGAAAATGCACTATTTTCGCAATATTTCTTACCGAATTCACAAAATCACTTCAGCTTTGGCTTATTTAACGCAGAATTACGATAGCTTTCTTATTACTTTGAGGGAGAAATATTATCTCATAAATTATAAAAATTAGGAAAATTTACTCATCTCTCATAAAACAGGTAAACTAAAATTTTTGGCCGGTACTGTATACTGAAAAACGATACAATCACATTTTATTCCTACAATTTTAAAATTTAAAAATTGACTTTAAGAAAAGTCTACGTAGCTTAAAGAACAATTATTATCGTTTCCAAATTTATTAGAAAAACTTTTTCAACTCTAATAGTTTCCCAAAAGTTTCGTCAATAATTTATGCAGTACTTTTTTGACAACATAGATTTTTTTTATAAATCACTTTTTAATAAGTGCCCAAGTTTTTAAAAATCCTCCATATTCAGGAAAATTATAAAATATATTATGTTAATTCGAATTTTTCTATTTCTCTGAGGAAATAAATTAAAAGTTTAAATGCAAAATAATCAGAAACAAGGATTTTCTTGTAAATTTGGTATACTACACTCGTGTGCTTTTTATTCAGACCTGTTCCGAACAGTTTTTGTTTTCAATGCATCGATATTCGTCAAAAAATTTATAATTTTGAAATCCTTGCGTAATAAATTCCTACAATGCGAATAAACATACATATTCATATTGCAACAGTGAAAATGGGATGCTGGAATAAAATTTTGAAGGAAAACCTTCAAAAATTTTCTGGAAAGAGAAATGGCGATATTATTAAAATTCGTTTTAACTTACTGCAGAAATATTGATGATATTGTTGGATTTCATTTTAAGTTTCATTTTCCATTTACATAAATCTGCAGTAAATTTCACAATTTGAAAAATGACAATTTATTGATTTTCGAAGTTCCTAACAAAAAATTATAATTTAAGAATTTAGATGTTAATTTTGTCTGTCTACTGGTCCAATCAATATTATTGAAAATATTGATTATTAAGGTTGCGAAAAAAGATCACTAATAAAAAAAAATTATAATAATTATGTAAACTAATTTTAATACAATTTTTGTACAAATTCTGGAAACATTAACATTTTGAGAAAATTTATAAGAGACGAAGAATAGGATCAAGTGATTTTTATAACCATATGATAAGATATTATTCTTTTCCAATCCAATTTTACTACTTTCCTGAAGGAACGTGTTTGTAAAAGTTAAAACTGGATTTTAAAGAGTTCACATAAAATTTTGCAATTGATTTTAACTCGCGATTTACAAGACAACCTTGTAACCCAAAAATCGTAATTGTCAAAAATTTTTGATTCTAAAATCATTCGCTGTAAAAACTTTCCACATCAAATTTTCGCCTCCAGAATCCTAAGATTATGAAAAGTTACCAAATAGCAGAAACCTTTGTGTAAAATGAAGTGTATTAAATATTTGCAACCAACAAGGACGAACTTATATAACTAAATATTCTTATAAATAATTCTTGAAACGTTTATCCAAGGATTTTCTTGGACTTTATTATCAATTTAATAATGCAGCTTTTGAACTAATATGTTAAAAATATCATGCAAAATTCATAAAAATATTTTGTTTAATCATGTTTCTCCTTTCATACAAAAATTATAAAGAAATTATTTAGAAATTGACATAACACTTAAAATATATTAAAATTTTTTAAGTTGCCTCACACACATTTCTCTCAAGTATTTTAAATCAGTGCGTGATAGATAAAAGTCTCTCACAACTCAAAATTTAAGAGCAAAAATAAAAAATGGAAATAAAAACGGAAAGACAGAGTAAATAGTAAAATCGAAGTGCAAGTTTTGCTTTCGACCAAAGTGAGTTTAAAACAGCCAAGTAACAAAAGAAAATAAGACATCCGAAGAAATATTTCTACAGAATAATCTCTTATTGTAATACCTATTCTGTCTGGATTCGGTTGGGGCAAAAAGAATGTTGGAGTTCGGGGTAAAAATAAATTAGAGGTAGGGAGTAAAAATAAAATAGGGTTTGGGGATAAAAATAAAGTAGGGGTATAGGTCAAAAAGAAAGTAGTGGATTGAAAAAGAAGTTGGGGGATGAAAAAGCAGTTCTCTTTGGACAATTCCAGATGTGTAGGAGAGGGTTGGGAGGAAAAAGGAGAGGGAAGTTCTGAAAAGTACGAAGCGTTCTCCTTGTAGATTAAATCGAGTTGTATGTAAATCCGTAACCAGTCGTTCTAACCGACAACATACTTTTACGAGGCGTAGTTTGACTACGATCGTCACCTTGTTTGCTAGTAGTTGATCTTTTATAACACATTTTCAAAACCCTCAGTCCCTGATTTCTATCAATTTTTATTTTATGATTTTGAATTTGAACTTCATCATGGATCATATTTTAATCATCTTATATTATTTAACTATATTTAATTTATATCAAGTATTCGTGAGTATTCGTTTCGCGAATTGGATTCAGGATCAAAATTTTTCTCTCAGTTTTATGAATTTTGAAAGGAAGAGGTGAAATGGAAAATAGGTTCTTTAAAGTCGAGGTTAAGAGTAGGTTTTTAAACTTTATAACTTTCAAGCTTGCAGCTCTATTTGAAATTCAAAAACCCATGTTCAAAACTTGCAAACATTATTACACTCAAACTTTGAATCTCAGGGACATTAAATAAAATAAATCCAGTCAAACCAGATTTTCGTCTCCCCAAATTCGATGTTTCCTCTGAATATATGAAAAACTCTAACTCAACTCTTTACACTTTATCAGGAAATTATGTCACTCGATAAAAAGTATACACATTGTGATATTTTTAATATGGACACATGTAGTGTAAAGTACCGCCCTTGTATTTACAAAAGTCATTGTAGAGCTCAATTTGTCCATAATTTATAAAAAGAACTTATCTTCACAATACTATATAAACATCTCACTTGAAAACATTGATTCTTACTAATTTTCCTGCGCTTAAGCAAGCAAATAATTAAATTATACATTGAATGTTTACCCTCGTAGATTGCGATTTCATTCCAATATCTTAATATTTTTTAGCTGTTCCTCTCGAGTAAATATATTCAGACTTTGGAATTGAAATAGAAGTGCTCTGTTTTTAAAAATTCAAGTGAAAAATGGGATTAATAAAAATTGTCAAGAAAAATGAAATCTGGATGAAAAGTATGAATCAACAAGCTAATCGGTATGAAAAAATGTTCAAAATACGATTCCGGCTAAAATTGTGAACCGATTTGCAATTCTTTTTATTTAAATTGAATCGAAATAAATTCTTAAGAAATCTCTGAGAGCTGATTATTGAAAAAAGTTGTTAATTTTTTTTAATAAGTGTAAACTTTGAAAAAATTATAATTTTTCAGATACCGATGCATTAACAATGCATAAATTGTTCAGATTGAGTGACATTAATGTGAAATCGATAAATACACATTTGGTAAGTCCTATTTGATAGTTTATCATAAATAATGTGTTATTAACAATAACTTTATTGTTATAAACAGCAGTCTGAGATCTTGTATTGATTTGGAATATTTATGAAATGATTTTTGTCTGTAATCCAGCTTAATGTAATGTGTAAGCATGATAAATGTAATGTGCCAGCATGATACAGTAAATGTTAGTATATTTCTTGTGGTTATAAACAAATAATATAAACAAATGCAGGGTTTGAGAAATTTTGGAAAGTTTAAAGTACTTTTTGAGAAATTTGTTTCAATTGGTTTTCTATTGATACTTTACTACAGTACATTGTCATTTCATGACAAAAGTGATTATTATAAACAAATAGTTTAAACAAATTCGCTGTTCGAGAAATTGTTTTAAGTTTCAAGTAGGGTAATCGGTACAATGATCGGCCCCCTTAAACAATGATTGGCCACCTTCAAACTTACATTTATTGAGAAATACACGCAAATAAAACTGCTGATAAATAGTGCAGAGTATACCGATAACAATCTTGCATTATTTATTAGTAATTTTATTTGAAAATATTTTTTCATTAAGTAACTTTTAAGCAAAAGGCCAATCATTCGGGGGGTGGCTAACAATTGTACCGAATATGCTCCTTTTTTTGGAATTTGGTTACAATTGGTTTTCCAGTGATACTTCCGTACAGTGAATTGTCATTTCATTACAAATGTGATTGTTATAAACAAATAGTATAAACAAATTCGCTGTTTGAGCAATTTTTTAAAGTTTCAGGTAATTTCTTTGGAAATTTATTCCAATTGGTTTTCCAGTGAGAAGCCAGAATATTGACATTTCATGACAAATGTCATTGCTATAAATAAATTTCATAAAAAATCCCCTATTAAAGCAATGTTTTGAAGTTTGTAGTACTTTTTTTGTAAATTGATTTGAATTGGTTTGCCAGAGATATTGCAGAACAGTACATTGTCATTTCATGACAAACGTTATGGTCATAAATAAATTGCATAAACAAATTCGCTGTTTGAACAATTTTTTTTTAAAACAGTGAATTTATTTATGCTATTTGTTTAGAACAACCACGTTTGTCAAGAAATTACAATGTACTGTACTGAAGTATCACGAGCAAACCAATTGAAACGAATTTTGTTTTTAAAAAGTACCTGAAATTTAAAAAAATTGCTTAACCATCGAATTTGTTTATACCATTTGTTTATAAGAATCACGTTTGTAATGAAATGATAATGTACTGTAGTGAAGTATCACTGGCAAATTACTTGTAACAAATTTCCAAAAAAAAATACTCCAAACTTTAAAAAATTGCTCAAACTCTGCATTTGTTTATATTATTTGTTTATAACAATGAGAAATACACTACGATATATTTTATAATGCTTGCGCATTACTTTAAGCTGGATAACAGACAAAAATCACTTTACAAATATTCAAAATCAATACAAAATGTCAGATTGCTGTTTATAACAATCCAACAGTGTTGTGGAGTGTTGTGAAGTAACTTTACTGTGGAGTAACGTTACAAGTAACGAAGTTCCTGAAAAAGTTCCAGTTCTTTTGCAGTAATTTAGTTACTTTTAAAACAAGTACCTTGTAACGTAATTTAGTTCCATTTTAATAATAACTTGTAACTTTAATTTTAGTTACTTTGAAGTTACATACTTATGGGTGAAAATAAAAAAATCGTCAATATTTACCTAATAATTTTTGTTGAACAAAATATTTCAAACTTGATTAAAGCACGTTTTTTCTGTTAGTATACATCTGAAATATGACGAAAATAATAGAGAAGAAGATCAAGAAACGTATTAAGAATTTATTTATGAACTTTTTTAACCTTTTAAACAACGTGATATTTCACAATCTTCAGCCCTTAAAATACATAATGAACTATAGAGATCGAATTCAATATATATTTTAACATTTATTGTAAATAATATCGTAATTACATTGAATGATAAATAATATGAATTTTCTGAAAAGAACCTTTTTCTATTTTCGTTAATCTATTTGAAAATTATTATTCTTTTCAAACAAAGCGACTAACGTCATTCAAGATTTATCATAAAATGGTTGTCGGGCATGTTGACAATAAATCAATGAAAAGGAATTCTTTTTTAAAGGTTACTTCCCTAATATAAATTAGTTTAAATTGTGAGTTTGTAAGAACGAATAAGTGTTTACGGACAATATTTTCACCTATAACTTACCTTATAAAAAATGCACTTATCTAGAAAAAAACGCGGGACACGATATCACTTGTTTTATGGTTTAAATGTGGAAAACTACTATTTTCATCAAAAAATCTGACGAAATATGTCTGGACATGATGACGAAAACTGAAATTCAAATCTGGAGACACATGAAAAGCTATTCATTTCTTTAAATTGAAATTAATCAAACGATTATTAACTTCTTTTTTATCTTTAGAAGTAATAGAGAAAAGGTGTATCCCAGGAAATCATCCAATTTTACCTTAAAAGACTGCAAAAAGGCTTTCGAATACTTATAAATATAATCAGGGACAAGGGACACGATGATATTTTCGGATATTTGAAAGATTTTACGTGTATTTTAGCAACATATGGATAAATCTAAGCATAGGACATTGTAGAGAGGCTCACGAGCTGAAAAATGCTTATATTTAAAATAGGATATTTTTGAGAATAAGAACGTAATTTTCTTGGAACACATTTTCGTCGACTTTTCTATTTTTACTTACTTATTTACTTTTTACTTTTTTACTTCTAATTTTTAACCCTTATATATATATTTTTTATATGTACAAAATTTAAAACTAAACTTGTTTAACCATGAGAAAATTTCGAAAATTTTTCTTAATATCATGTCTAGATTTTTTCTTTTAAACTTTTATTCACTTTTATTAATATATTGTAATCGAAACCCAATTTCTGACATTAAAAAAAAGTAAATTCAGGGGAACTTGAAGTTACTTTAATCAGTAACTGTAACTGTAACGAATTACTTTTTTCATAAAGTAACGGTAACTGTAACGAGTTACTTTCTTCATAAAGTAACTGCAACTATAACGAGTTCCTTTTTTTGAGGAATTTCTCCAACACTGCAATCCAATTCTTGATAATAACAAATTATTTATTATAAACTGTGAAATAGAACTTACAGAATGCTTATGTATCGATTTCACATTAATGTCACTCAATCTGAAAAATTTATGTGTCGTTTAATGCATCGGTATCTTTAGAAAAATAATTTCTTTAAAGTTTACAGTTGAATCAAAAAAATGAACACCTTTTTTCGAAAATCGGCTCACAAATTTCTTAAGAAATTATTGAGTTTCAATTTAAAAGGAAAGAATTGCAAATCGGTTAACAATTCTAGTCGGAATCGTATTTTGAACATTTTTTCATCATTATTCCCCACTGTGAGACGTTCGCGTGCATACATGGCCACACGTCTGGAGCCACGTGGCCTGTACTCATGGGTGTCACATCGCCGGTCTATAGTTCAGTAACTCTAAGTTTAACAACAAGGGTAATAGAACCCAAGGTAGAAATCTAATGTTACCGCACGCTCTGCGGCATTTACTACGATTCGCTACGGTAAAATTAATGAGAAAGGCGTTCTCCGTTTTTTTCTCTCCTCAACCAGTGAGACCAATCCCTGGCTTCGAGGATCCCCTATACATATGTATTAGTTTACGACTGCGACCTCGAGCCAAAGTGATCTCCGTTGCATTCACAGAAAGAAACCCTTCGATTCTCACTAGCTAAATCACTCTACTTGTTACCCCTGCTCATACATTATCCGAAATCTCCAGATTACTTTTCCAATCATCAAAGTGACCATTTTTATACCCACCATCGTTTTTATCATATTTAAATATCCATTCTCTTATACTTATTTCACAAATTTACATTGGGATACAATTATCACTCACATATTCGTAAAATGCATCTAAATTCATTTTAATTAGTAAAATTTTCATTTTATTCAGTAGCTTAGAGACCAAAAATCGTTCATTTCATAATAAAGATGGATTGACACAGGAAAAAAAAGAATACTTAAAACTGATAGACCTTAAAATGGTTTGCATTAAATTCAATAAATTAATTTAAGCAATATTGGTCAAAATTTAATACCACATAAAATTTACGCAATTGGTCGAAATTTAACACCACATAAAATCAAATCAATATTGCTTAAATTAAGACAAATTTTACTGAGTTTAAACCAAACCATTTTAAGGTTTAACAATTTTAAATATTCTTTTTTACTGTATATTACGTATCCATCTGATATTTTCAAAATATTGGCGTAAATAACACTATTGCAGTTTTACTATTACTGAATGATTTGCAAAAAGTAATTTGACATTGGTGAAACCATTAGAAATATTAGAAAATTAGTTTGCTTTCATTGTCATTGGAAACGTATTTAAATTAGTATACAATGTATTTTGCAGAAATAAAGTTTGTTTTTTAAAAGAAAGAGAAAGTCAATAATTTTTTTTCATTGAGCTTATGTTTAATAAAGGTTAAACTTGATCAGTCTTGAAACAAATTGTCGTTGCCTCTGGTATTGGCACTGCAATGAGAGAACAGTTGCAGCAAAGAATCGTCACTGAAACTGCAGTGAAATGCTCAGACAAAGCATTCAATACCAGGCAGAATCTTTCTTGTATATTGGCTTTCGCCTCAGCTAACTAGGCAAACAATTCTTAACTAGATACTTCTCAGAATCTCAACAATAAAAACCAGAAATCTCTTTTCCATTTTCTAGGCTGTGACAAATCTTGATAATTTAGTTTTGTTGAGTTTACAGGTGAATAAATTTCATAAATCTCATAATAATTTGTCTGAAACATGAGAATATTTCCATGGAACCGAAAAAATGGAAATAAAATTGTGACAAGAATGTCGATTGTCAAGTGATGTTTTGTAAGGTTTGCGGATTCTTGAGTGAATAAGATAATTTCTGATAAAGTTTGGAACACGAAGAGTTTATTGCTCTTTCTCAATGGTCACAAACAAAGTGCAACTGAGTGGCATTTATTCTTTGTCTTGAGCCAATTCTATAACTATGCATAGGTAAAGAACACGTCATACTTTTCGAAGAATATATCGTAAGGAAAGTATGAAACTAACCGGGACCTGGTGTGGTTATCGATTACGTAAAAAGTGAAAGAATCGGTGGTAACAGAATATTAAAAACATTTTCAAATAGGAGCATCGACGTTTTCTACGAAGAAGGCTGAGAATTCCAGGAATTAGAGCTTAATAGCTACTGTAGCTTTGAGTTGAAGAGATGGGGGAGCACATCATAAGAAGTTTCTAAACTGAACTTCTAAATTTCCATATTTATAACTTTCGATCTTTTGTAAATTCTGTAGTATTTCTCTTCGTATTAAAGGTTAATATAAAGAAAACATCTCTTAACTTTAACAGGCAACATCTCGGTCGCGAGTATCTAAATTCTAAATTCTATACTTAAAACAAAGTTTTTAAAAAAACCTTCTATATTACCAGGGAAATTAAATAAATGAGGAACTAGGATTTTCCTTAAAATTCGGGATACGAAACTCATTTGCTTTTTATTCATATCTGTTCTTAACAGTTTTTATTTCCAATGCTTCGATATTCGTTAAAAAAATTCGTATTCTGAAATCCCTGCTTAATAAATTACTTACAAACCGAATAAACCTTCATGTTTATATTACCAAAGCGAAAGAGAGATTTTCTGCAAAATCCTTCAAAATTTCTCGACAAAGACAAATAGCGAAATTATTAAAATTTGTTTTAAATTAGTTCATGAATATAGATGCTATTGTTGAATATCATTTTAGGTTTTCTATCCCTTAACATAAATCTTCAGTAAATTTTACTGATTGAAAATAATAATTTATCTCATTTTTAAATATTAAAAAGTTATAATTAGATAAACTTAACTTGATATAATTGTTGTGCAAATTCTAGAAACATATTTTTACCCCATATTTTTAGATTCGAAAGTTGGTGAAAAGCGAAGATGTTACCAAAAATCATCAAGAAGATCAATTTTATTTCTTATCAAAAGGAAGGCCTTTTTAAAAGTTAAAACATCATTTTGAAGAGCTGACGTCAAAATTTGAAGCCGATTTTTACTTGCAATTTATAAGACAACCTTGTGACCCAAAAATCGTAATTTTCATAAAACTGTGCAAGGATTTGAGATCACTTCCTGTAAAAACTTTTTAAATAAAATTTTCACTTCGAGAACTTGAAGATTAGGAAAAGTTTCTGCATGGCAAAAATTTTGTATAAAATGAAATATATGAAACATTTGCACCAAAAACCAACCAACTAAAACGACTAAATTTTCTTGTAAATGTTCAAAAACGTTCTTAGGATTTTATTTTACAATTTTATTATCAATTTACAGGGATTCGGCGGTTTAATAGTTCAATTTTAGGGGAAATAGGAGGATGTATCTTCGAAAAAGGGGATTTTTTTTTAAAAAGGGTGAAAATCTTTTTCAATTAAAAATTCCAGGAGAGTAAATGAATATTAACAAATGGAATGTTTATATGTAGAAGCATGAAAAAAAACCAAAATTAATTTAAATGCATTTTGGAAGAGGCAGCAATACATTTCTTAGAAAAAATTAGTTTGAGTCAAAATTATTTGTCTAATAATAATTATTTTGAATTCCCTAGGAATACTTCATTATTTGTCTAATAATAATTAATTGGAATTCATCAGGAATACTTCAAAATTCACCTTGAATTCTTTGGAATTTAATTATGACCTCACCTTGAAGTCTTTTAAATTCTTTGGAATTCATCATGAGTTCATTGGAATTTAATTATGAATGTTTTTGAATTCTTCGGAATTCACGTTGAATTGTCTGGAAAGGACAATGAGCTCTTCGGAATTCACAATGAATTCATCGGAATTTTTTGGAATTAACCAGGAATACTTCAGAATTCACCTTGAATTCTTTGGAATTTATCATGAATTCATTTTAATTTAATTATGAATTTTTTAAATTCTTGGGAATTCACCTTGACTTCTTTGGAATTCATCATGAATTTGTTGAAATCTAATTATGAATTCCTTAGGATTCTTCGGAATTCTCTTGATTTCTTTGAAATTCACCTTGAACTCTTTGGAAATCACCTTGAATTGCGAAGATTTCCTGGCGAATTAGGAAGAATGACTGGTGAATTTCGAAGAATCTCAAAGAATTCATAATTAAATTCCAAAGAATTCTGAAGAGTTCATTGTAAATTCCAAAGAATTTCAAAGAATTTAAAGTGAATTTCGAAGTATCCCAAAGAATTCGTGATTAAATTCTAAAGAATTTCAATTAATTGTGAATTCCAAAGAATTTCGGATAAGATGCACAATTCTTAAATGTATTTTAAGTAATATACAAAAATGCATAAATGTTGTTTGCATTTTATTTAAAATGCATTGGCTAAATCGTATTTTTCTTGCAATGTACATATTTCAATTACTTTATAGCGAAATACTTGTATTTTGAGTAATGTATTTAAAGTATTTTGTGCCCAGCTCTGCTAAGTAAATTTGATGAAATAATGAGTGAATAGAACACTGCAAAAATATAATTAAAAGTTTTTTAAAAAGCAATATAAAATTTTTAAACCATATTCAAAATTTCATTTTTAAATTCTGAAAAAGTAAATAATTGATAATTGACAGCAATCGCGATTTTTAAATGTAATAAATTTCTATTTATTAAAAAAAAACTTGCAAAACTTCAAATAAAGGAGAAAATGTCTATAACATTTTTAAACCATACTGTAGAGTGGAGCTATTCGCGCATGGTGGGGCTAATATGTACAACTCACTTTAAGTATATTTTTCAATATGATAATGGGGATAAAAAT
>JBAGKK010018834.1:0-11590 GCA_037177015.1 Euceroptres primus | reverse complement strand
AGGCTCTAGCCTTTAATAAGCTCTAGCCTCTATTAGGCTCTAACCTCCATTAGGCTCTAGCCTCTATGAGCCCCAAGTCTCTATTAGGCTCTAGCCTTTTTTATGTTCTAGGCTCTAGCCTTCAATAGGCTCTAGCCTTCAATAGGCTCTAGCCTCTATTAGGCTTTAGCCTCTATTAGGGACAAGTCTCTATTAGGATCTAACCTCTATTAGGCTCTATCCTCTTTTAGGTTTTAAGTTCTATTAGGTTCTAGGCTATATTAGGTTCTAAGCTCTATTAGGTTCGAGGCTCTATTAGGTTCTAAGCTCTATTAGTCTCTAAGACTCTATTAGGCTCTAATAGGCTCTAGCCTCTATTAGGCTCTAGCCTCTTTTAGATTCTAAGCTCTATTAGGTTCTAGTTTCTATTAGGTTCTAGGCTCTATTAGGCTCTGGCCTTTAATAGGCTCTAACCTGATAGGTTCCAACCTTTATTAGACTCTAGTCTGATAGGATCTGTATCCACCTTGATTTTCTTTTCTTTTTTTTTTTCAAAATAGTATTAGGGGATTATAATCGCAAAGGAGGTTTTATTTTTCGAATTTCAAATAAGCAAACAAGGAAACAATTTCTATCTCGTTTACCCTTGCGTAATAATGTCATTGAAACCGGTTTCTGTGCGGTATGTGTCTCTGCTTATCGACAAGGTACAATGACAAGGGGAATTCCCGAACGTCCGAACATCCATTTACCTTTCGTAAGCCCTTCGCCGCACGTTGTAACCAAGAAAATTCTTTTTTTTTTTTACCATCCCATCAACAGTCTGACGTCTACATTAGTAATACATCAACATCGATCAGGTCGTCATGACTTTCAAATACCTATGTACCGAAACTTTTTTCAGGTGGACTTTGCTCGTTTGTTTTTGATGCTAGGAATTTTAATTCGAGTTTAGAAAAATGTCAAACATGTAGATTTCCAGCCGTGGTTGCATTTTTATCATTCTTCTCTTTCAAAATGTGCCCATTATCGAGATTGTGTACTAAATTTATAGTAGGTCATTTCTTTTAGGTTATTTGTCATTTTCAGGTTATTTTTAAGGTTACCGTAAGGGACAAATTAATGCCATTTTTTTTTTAAGATAGCACTCTGATTAAAATCTTCCTTCTCAGCTCTGTGCACAGTGGGGACGGATCCAGAATTTATTGTTCAAAATAGTCTGCAGTCCGACATTGTTGACAAAATTGATTTTTTAAAATAAATAATCATCATTAAATGGCTAGGATAAATGGCCAAACTAATTTTTAAAATTGTTTTCAAGTGTCATGATATTTAGATAAAATAAATTTACAAAATTGCCGTTTTTAAAAATATTATTTTTTATCTCTGAAAAAATAAAATAAAGTTGCTATGCATGCATTTGTTAATTAAGTTTGGTTAAACAATTATCAAATGTTATCGATTTCAAAACTAAAAATAAAAATAAAATATAAAATAATATAATATAATAATAATTAATAATATAATATAAATTATAATTATAGTATATGATAATATAAAATAATATAATAATAATTAATAATATAATATAATTAATAATTATAGTATATGATAATATAAAATAATATAATAATAATTAATAATATAATATAATTAATTATTATAGTATATGATAATATAAAATAATATAATATAATAATAATTAATAATATAATATAATTAATAATTATAATACATGATAATATAAAATAATATAATATAATAATAATTAATAATATTATATAATAATTAATTATAATATATAATAATATAATATAATAATAATAAATAATATAATAATAAAGTAAAATAATATAAAATAAAAATAAAATTTTAAAAAATTATTGCTAAATAAGTGTCTGTTAATTTCGTGAAAAAAGCGGTATTACATTTTGAAATATATAAAATGATAAAAATTTGTTTAAACAATTGTTGTTCACAATAATAAATTGTTTACTGTCATCAAAATGTTCTTAAAATTTTAAAAGTTAGTTATTTACAGTTAATTGCATCGAAAAAATCAAGTTTGTACCACCAAAAATAGCCAAATTGGCTCCAAATTACCTCCAAACTAGCTATTTGTTAATTAAGATAGTTTAAACAATTATTAACTTTTATTTGGTGACTAAATATGATACTTAGGTCTTATTTCCAAGTAACATATGATCGATTCCATAGAAAAAACTTTATTTATTCCATCAAAAATACCTGATATGGATATTTGTTTATCAAAATTGCTTTTAAAATAACAAATTATTTACTAACTTTTAATAATTCAACTAAAAAACTCTTTTTGTTCATAAACTCTTCAAATTTAGTGCGAATCAAGTGACGAATCACCGCCAATCCCCACGAAACCATTTTCATTCACTTATTTGTTTACAACAAATTCAATAACTTTTTTAACATTTACATTGCTATTGGACATCTTTTTTGGATAGTTGCTTTCAGTTTTCTAGGTATTTTTGATTGAATCAAAGCATTTTTTAAAAACCGGTATACTTCAAAAGTCAAATTTTTTTTTCATTTTTGTTATAAAATAAACAAAAATTTAAAAATTCATCAGGACAGTTCAATGCGAAATTTTATTAACTTTCATTTCAAAAAATAAAAGTTAAAATCGGATAATAATTGTCTTCTGAAAAGGAATTTGTCCACGGACGTTTTTTTTGCCCCACTGTGAGGCGTGTCACGCAAAAATTCTGTTTACCCGACTATACAGTACGTGAATAAATCTGATTTACTTTAATTACTGATTTAATCCTTTTATTATTTCCCTATTATATTTATTATATTTGTCTACGCTCGGGATTTCAAGAGAGTTGTGCCAAGTTGTCGAGACAGTAATTTTCATCGAGTGCTTAAACCAAGCTGGTAAGTCTCTCCTCGGTACGGCAAACGTGATGTTTTTCAGAATGTGATAAGACGAGTGGCAGCTGGGATGTACGTTGAATATTTCACCGGGTAGAATGGAGCACAATGCGAAACGAGACTGAATAGAGGTTGTTGTGGAGGGGTTACTATTGCAGCGTCGCTCTTCACAGGGGTCCATATTTAATTCGCCTGACTAAATTCAATCCCCAAAACTGTTCTGCTGCACTTTGATGGCATCGAAATCGACGTTTCGGAAAACATTAATTGTATCGAACATTTCCGGAAAAATTCAACGGATCAGGAAGGAGATTAATTTTAATATGAAATGAGTCATGAAATACAATTCTCTCCCCGTTTTCCAAGCACTCAATTTCCCCTTCAATTTGATAAAATTCGGCCACTGTAATAATATCACCGAATTTCCGAAAAAAAATTGTCGAAATATAAAAATGTCGACAGTTAGTAATATAATTGACAATTTTGAAATTGACAATTTCCGGCAGAAAATTACCAATATTGTGAAATCACCGACGATGTAAAATTCCAACACTAGAAAATTCCCAATACTGGATAAATTGATAATTTAAAATATTTTCAAATACAGAATAACTACAATTTTATTTATTAAATTATTATTCAAATTATTTATTAAGGCTCTTGGCTCTAGTGAGACTGATTAGGTTCTAGGCTCTATTAGGCTTTAGGCTCTATAGATTCTAGGCTCCATTGGAGCCTAAAGGCTCTGTAGCTAGCCTAAAAGCCTGAAGGCTATTAGGCTCTAGCCTCTTTTAGGTTCTAAGCTCTATTAGACTCTAGACTCTATTAGGCTCTAGACTCTATTAGGCTCTAACTTCTAGGCTCTAGTGAGACTAATAAGTCCCTAGGTTCTATTAGACTTAAGGCTCTATTAGGCTTTAGGCACTCTTAAGTTTTGAGCGCTATTAAGTTTTAGGCTCTATTAGGTCTTAGGCTCTATTAGGCTTTGGTCTCTATTAAGCTTTGGGCTCTATTAGGATTTAGGCTCTATTAGGCTGTAGGCTCTATTAAGCTTTAGGCGCTATTAGACTTTAGGCTCTATTAGGCTCTAGACTCTATTAGGCTCTAGACTCTATTAGGCTCTAGGCTCTATTAGACTCTAGCTTCTAGGCTCTATTAGACTCTAGCTTCTAGGCTCTAGTGAGACTAATTAGTCTCTAGGTTCTATTAGACTTAAAGCTCTATTAGGCTTTACGCTCTCTTAAGTGTTAGGCTCTATTAAGTTTTATGCTCTACCAGGCTTTAGGCTTTCTTAGGCTTTAGGCTCTATTAGTCTTTAGGCTCTATTAGACTTTAGGCTCTATTATTCTGTTGGCTCTACTAGGCTTTAGGCTCTATTAGGCTCTAGGCTCTATTAGACTCTAGCTTCTAGGCTCTAGTGAGACTAATTAGTCTCTAGGTTCTATTAGACTTAGGGCTCTATTAAGCTTTACGCTCTCTTAAGTGTTAGGCTCTATTAAGTTTAAGGCTCTATTAAGTTTTAGGCTCTATTAGGTCTAAGGTTCTATTAGGCTCTGGGCTCTATTAGGCTTTGGAATCCATTAGGCTTTGGGCTCTATTAGGCTTTGGGCTCTATTAGGCTTTGGGCTCTATTAGGCTGTAGGCTCTATTATGCTTTAGGCGATATTAGACTTTAGGCTCTATTAAGCTCTAGACTCTATTAGGCTCTAGGCTCTATTAGACTTTAGCTTCTAGTCTCTACTGAGACTAATTAGTCTCTAGGCTATATTAGACTTAAGGCTCTATTAGGCTTTACGCTCTCTTAAGTGTTAGGCTCTATTAAGTTTAGGGCTCTATTAAGTTTTAGGCTCTATTAGGTCTAAGGCTCTATTAGGCTTTGGGCTCTATTAGGCTCTGGGCTCTATTAGGCTTTGGGCTCTATTAGGCTTTGGGATCTATTAGGCTTTGGGATCTATTAGGCTTTGGGCTCTATTAGGCTGTAGGCTCTATTATGCTTTAGGCGATATTAGACTTTAGGCTCTATTAAGCTCTAGACTCTATTAGGCTCTAGGCTCTATTAGACTTTAGCTTCTAGTCTCTACTGAGACTAATTAGTCTCTAGGCTATATTAGACTTAAGGCTCTATTAGGCTTTACGCTCTCTTAAGTGTTAGGCTCTATTAAGTTTAGGGCTCTATTAAGTTTTAGGCTCTGTTAGGTCTAAGGCTCTATTAGGCTCTGGGCTCTATCAGGCTTTAAGATCTATTAGGCTTTGGGCTCTATTAGGCTTTGGGCTCTATTAGGCTTTGGGCTCTATTAGGCTTTGGACTCTATTAGGCTTTGGGCTCTATTAGGCTGTAGGCTCTATTATGCTTTAGGCGCTATTAGACTTTAGGCTCTATTAAGCTCTAGACTCTATTAGGCTTTAGGCTCTATTAGACTTTAGCTTCTAGTCTCTACTGAGAATAATTAGTCTCTAGGTTCTATTAGACTTAAGGCTCTATTAGGCTTTACGCTTTCTTAAGTTTTAGGCTCTATTAAGTTTTATGATCTACTAGGCTTTAGGCTCTATTCGTTTTTAGGCTCTATTAGGCTTTAGATTCTATTAGACTTTAGGCTTTATTAGTCTTTAGGCTCTATTAAGCTTTAGACTCTATTAGGCTCTAGACTCTATTAGGCTCTAGACTCTATTCGGCTCTAGACTCTATTAGGCTCTATACTCTATTAGGCTCTATACTCTATTAGGCTCTAGACTCTATTAGGCTTTAGACTCTATTAGGCTTTAGACTTTATTAGGCTTTAGGCTCTAGTGATACTAAGGCTCTATTAGATTTAAGGCTCTATTAGGCTATAGGCTCAATTAGGCTTTCAGGGTGTCTGGCGATCAGGCCATTTAAAATTCCAGGGTTTTTCCCAGTCAACTTTTTTTCTCCCCGATCAAGTTAAAAATGTCTTGTGATTTTTGAAAGTGAACCTACACATAGAAATAGAAATTTTAACACAATATACATATAAAAAATTTATATCGTAAAGAAAGTAATTATTTACTTACACGTTCTAAACTTATCTTTAATTACAGACGGAAGTGATAAATAATTATCAAAAGTACATATTTTAAAACATTCGTAACACGTGAAATAAATTTTTTTTAAAATATACAGACAGAATCATAAGTAGTTGCTAAAGTGCTATTAAAATCTGAAGAATAAAAAAATAGAATATAAGTTTAATCCCGATTCTAAATAAAATTCCCGTGTTTTTCCCGGTAACATAAAATTCCCGGGGTTTTCCCGGTAAATAAAATTCCCGATTTACCCGGTTTTTCCCGGTAAATAATATTCCCGATTTTCCACTCCGTTAGGCACCCTGACTTTCGGCTATATTAGGATTCAGGCTCTATTAGGCTTTCGGCTCTATTAGGCTTTCGTCTCTATTAGGCTTTAGGCTCCATTAGGCTTTAGGCTCTATTAAGATTTAGGCTCTATTACGATTTAGGCTCTATTATGCTTTAGGTCCTAGACTCTAGTGAGACTAATTTGGCTCTAGGAACTATTAGGCTCTAGGTCCTAGGCTCTAGTGAGATTAATTAGGCTCTAGACTCTATTGGGCTCTAGGCTTCATTAGACTCTAGGCTCTGGACTCTATTTGGCTCTAGTGTGACTAATTAGGCTCTAGGATCTAATGAGACTAAGTAGACTCTAGGATCTAATGAGACTTATTAGACTCTAGGCTCTAATGATACTAATGAGGCTCTGGACTCCATTAGACCCTGGTTAAAAACTCTAGTGAGATGAATTAAGCTCTAGGCTCTATTAGACTTTAGGCTCTATTAGGCCCTAGGCTCTATGAGACTGTAGGCTTCATTAGGCTGTAGGCTCCATTCGACTCTAGGCTCTATTAGTCTCTAGGCTCCATTAGACTCCAGGTTTTATTAGGCTCTAGTAAGACTCATTAGGCTCTAGGCTCTATTAGGATTCAGACTCTATTAGGCGTTAGGCTCTATTAGACTTTAGGCTTCTATTATGCTTTAGGTCCTAGATTCTAGTGAGACTAATTTGGCTCTAGGATCTATTGGACTCTAGGTCTCAGGCGCTAATGAGACTAATTAGGCTGTAGGCTCTATTAGACTCTAGGCTCTGTTAGGCCCTATGCTCTATTAACCTCTAGCTTCTAAGCTCTAGTGATATTAATTATGCTCTAGACTCTATTAGGCCCTAGGCTCCATTAGACTCCAGGTTCTACTAGGCTCTAGAGAGATTCGTTCGGCTCTAGGCTCTATTATACATTAGGCTCTATTAGGATTTAGAATCTATTAGGCGTTAGGCTCTATTAGACTTTAGGCTTCTATTATGCTTTAGGTCCTAGGTTCTAGTGGGACTAATTTTGCTCTAGGATCTATTGGACTCTAGGTCTCAGGCGCTATTAAGACTAATTAGGCTCTAGGCTTTATTGGACTCTAGGCTCTACTAAGCTCTAGTGAGAATAATTAGGCTCTAGGCATTATTAGGCTTTAGGCCCTATCAGGCTTTAGGCTCTATTAGACTCCAGGCTCTTTTAGGCTCTATTAGCCACTAGCTTCTAGGCTCTAGTGAGACTAATTAGGTTCTAGACTCTATTAGGCTCTACGCTCCATTAGATTCCAGGCTCTACTAGGCTCTAGTGAGACTCATTGGGCTCTAGGCTCTATTATACTTTAGGCTCTATTAGGATTTAAACTCTATCAGGCGTTAGGCTTTATTAAACTTTAGGCTTCTATTATGCTTTAGGTCTAAGCTTTAGTGAGATTAATTTGGCTCTAGGATACTGGGCTCTACATCTTAGACGCTAATGAGACTAATTAGGCTATGATGGACTCTAGGCTTGATTAGACTCTAGACTCTATTTAAATCTAGAGGGACTAATTAGGCTCTAGCGAGACTAATTAGGTTCTAGGCTCTAATACGACTAATTAGACTCTAGGCTCTAATGAGACTAATTATACTCTAGGCTCTTGTCTTATCAGAGGTTCTAGGTTCTATTAAGCTCTAAGCTTTATTAGACTCTAGGTTTTAGCGAGATTAATTGAGCTTTAGGCTCCATTGGGCTCTAAGCTCCATTACACTCTAGGCTCTATTAGGCTCCAACTTATAGGCTCTAGTAGGACTAATTAGGCTCTAGGCTATATTAGGCTTTATTTGGCTCTAGTGAGACTAATTAGGCTTTAGATTCTATTAGGCTCTGGGCTCCAACGGATTCTAGGTTCTAGGTTCTAGCTTCTAGTAAGAGTAATTGTGGTCTAGAATCTATTAGGCTCTATTAGGCTCTAGGTTCCATTAGACTCTAGGCTCTATTAAACTCTAGGCTCTATTAGGCTCCAGCTTATAGGCTCTAGTGAGACTAATTAGGCTCTAGGCTATATTAGACTTTAGGCTCTATTAGACTTTAGGCTGTATTAGACTTTAGGCTCTATTAGACTTTAGACTCTATTAGACTTTAGGCTGTATTAGACTTTAGGCTCTATTAGACTTTAGGCTGTATTAGACTTTAGGCTCTATTAGACTTTAGACTCTATTAGACTTTAGGCTGTATTAGACTTTAGGCTCTATTAGATTTTAGACTGTATTAGACTTTAGATTCTATTAGACTTTAGGCTCTATTAGACTTTAGGCTTTATTAGACTTTAGGCTCTATTAGACTTTAGACTCTAATAGACTTTAGACTCTATTAGACTTTAGGCTCTATTAAACTTTAGACTCTATTAGACTTTAGGCTGTATTAGACTTTAAGCTCTATTAGACTTTAGGCTCTAGAAGACTTTAGGTTCTATTAGTAGACTTTAGGCTGTATTAGGCTCTAAGTTGTAGGCTTTATTAGGCTATAGGTCCTAGGCTCTAGTGAAACTAATTTGGCTCTAGAATCTTTAAGGCTCTAGGTTCTAGTTTCTAGGAAGACTAATTAGGCTCAAGGCTCTATTAGGTTCTAGATTCTAGGCTCCAGTGATACTAATTAGGCTCCAGGCTCTATTAGGCTCTACTATATTTTAAAAATACATAATAACTTTTATAAATTTACTAATTAAATTACTATTCAAATTAGTTACTTATTAAAACAATTTGTAATTTTTTTTCAGGAATTTTTCAATGTTGGGAATTGTACAGCGTCGCCGATTTTACAATATTAGGAATTTTCTGTCGGAAATTTTCACGTGTCGAGAATTTTTAGTTTCGGTAATATTATAAACTGTCGGGAATGCTCTAGTGTCGGAAATTTGCCAGCATCAAGAATTTCATATTGTCGGGAATTTAATTTTTCAATTCGTTTTTTCGGTAATTTTTTCCCTGGCAATTTCACAGCGTCGCGAATTTTCATGCTCGGGATTTTTCAGTCGTCCCAATTCGTATCAGTAGTTTTCCTTTTCGATGATACTTGTATAATTCGAACAGAATCGTGATTTGAGTGGAAAAAAAATTTGCATAGATGTCGAGGAATACAATACTGAGGGTTATATTTCACTAAATTGTGATACAACAAAGGCGCATGTACAATCCTGGATTCTCGATGGTTTGTTGGTGCTATGTTTCAAGCAACAATGCCTATTGAAGTTTGTATTTTATCCGGGGCGTTTGTACGGTAAAAAGAAAACAATGGAATATTCGAGCATATGATTCGTTTGCCTCGAGGGTAAATAACGCATTCTGTAAAACAATAATTAAATTTTAATTGTCAAATTTCGAGTGCGTAAATGAATGCTAAAATACGGTTGCCAATGTGCCGAAATTCAAAATAAAAATGCCTTTCTGGATAAAATGTCAGGTTTTCTTTCAACGTATAACGAAAAAAAAAACAATTTTTAAAAAAATTTTTTAACCTCCAATTTAGTTTTGTATAATGGGTTTCATGCGAATTTGGGACACAGAATTGAGCATTAAAAAATAAACCGTTGGAAACGAGAATGAAAATAAATTCCTATCATAAAAGGAATGTTTATAAATTGTTCATTATTCGCTCCTGGCGAATAATGCAAGATAAATAGTAATAGATAAATAAAACAATAATTGTCGCTATATAATGACAAAAAGTACCGAATTCTATAATATTTAACTAAAATTCAGTATTATTCTACATAAAAGCTTAGTGTAACCCAATATTCCAAACTATTCATGCTGTTTTTTTTCTCAGTAATGGGTAACCAAAACCTTCCTTTGTTAACTAAATTGCTTGCTTGAGTAACTTGAAGTCCACAAAATGCTTTTTCTCCGTGTAGAGTTAAATGGATGATTACAGTCACAAAAAAAAGGGCTTCAAAAGTCCAGAAAGCAAACCTGTAGTTTGGACAGACCCATTTTGCAGACAGTCATACGCAGACAGAAGTAAATTTTTCTTGTAGTGACAAAAAACAAGTCGGTTTGTAGCAGCAGCACTTAACGATTAATGCGGTTCTCTAAAGAGATGTGCTTATTACGATTGTTTTTCTCCCAACCCAGTAATTCGCTTCTCATTTCCAGGTAAATAATCTTCTGCAAAACAGGTAACTAGTATTAATTGTTAACTGTACTGCAGGGAGTAAATTTTTGCTTTGATAAAATATTTAGAATTTGACGGTTGTACTGTAGAGGAAAAATGATAAAAATTATTTTAGATACTGTATTGGTGGTGCACTGTCGATTTTGTGCAGTAAAAGATACTGTGGATGCTATAAAAGTAATTCTGTATTGTAAACTATAAAAGTAACAGTCTTGTAGATACTGTAAAGTCGTTCTGTATTGTAGATACTGTAAAAGTAACAGTCTTGTAAATACTATAAAAGTGAAAATTTTATAGATTCTATAAAGGTAACAGTCCTGTAGGTACTGTAAAAGTTATACTGTATTGTAGATAGTGTAAAGTTAACAGTTCTGTAGATATTGTAAGAGTAACAGTCTTGTAGATACATTAAAAGTAAGAGTCATGTGAATACTATAAAAGTAACAGTCTTGAAGATTCTATAAAGGTAAAGTTAAGGTACAGTAAAGGTACAGTAGGTACTGTACAAGTAATACTGTATTGTAGATAGTGTAAAAATCACAGCTCTGTAGATATTGTAAGAATAAGAGTCTTGGAGATACTTTAAAAGTAAGTCTTGTAAATACTATAAAAGTAAGTCTTGTAGATACTTTAAAAGTAAGAGTCTTGTAAATACTATAAAAGTAACATTTTTGTAGATACTGTAAAGGTAACAGTCTTGTAGGTACTGTAAAAGTTAAACTGTATTGCAAATAGTGTAAAATTAACAGTTCTGTAAATACTGTAGACACTGTAAGAGTAACAGTCTTGTAAATTCTATAAAGGTAACAGTCCTGTAGGTACTGTAAAAGTTATACTGTATTGTAGATAATGTAAAATTAACAGTTCTGTAAATACTGTAGAAACTGTAAGAGTAACAGTCTTGCAGATACTTTAAAAGTAAGATTCTTGTGAATACTATAAAAGTAACATTTTTGTAGATTCAATAAAGGTATAGTAAAGGTACAGTAAAGATTGAGTACGTACTGTAAAAGTTATACTGTATTGTAGATAGTGTAAAATTAACAGTTCTGTAGATTCTGTAAGAGTAACAGTCTTGTAGATACTTTAAAAGTAAGAGTCTCGTAAATACTATAAAAGTAACATTTTTGTAGATTCAATAACGGTATAGCAAAGGTACAGTAAAGATTGAGTACGTACTGTAAAAGTAATACTGTATTGTAGATAGTGTAAAAATCACA
>JBAGKK010018823.1:0-11591 GCA_037177015.1 Euceroptres primus | reverse complement strand
GACTAGGTTCATTGGAATAAGATAGCCTTTTAAAAATTAAAATGGACACTTGAAGGGGATCTCAGGTATAGAAAACTCACGGTGGAGGTAGCGCTTTAGAAACAGCACTGAAACGACACTGGTCAGTGCCCTTTCAGTGCCGTTTCATCGGCAGGGACTTGAATTCTTGCAGCGCGAAATTACCAAAATTAGATCTGCCGACATTTTCAAGTCGTTATGAAGATTGGGAGGATTTTTGTGAGGTGTTCTCTCTTGTTCACGACACTCTGCATTTAAGCAACGTGACGAAGTTGCAGTATTTAAAATCGTGTCTCACGGGTTCCGTGGCTGAGTTAGTTAAAGACGTGGCTACGACCAACGCGAATTATTTATCAACTTGGCAGGCTTTGAACGTGCGATTTTTTAATCCTAACCTAACAGTGAACAATAATCTAACTGCTTTGATGGATTTACCACATTTA
Organism: Euceroptres primus; assembly: GCA_037177015.1. NCBI lineage: Eukaryota > Metazoa > Arthropoda > Insecta > Hymenoptera > Figitidae > Euceroptres > Euceroptres primus. Next base: position 11,130 of record JBAGKK010018823.1, on the reverse strand, counting down.
AAAAAGGAATCTGTGGAAGAGTTGCGTGCATTTAGCGATGAAGCTCAGCGTATCGTGCGCGCGCTGACAAACCTTGAAATGCCTGTAGAGCATTAGGCAATCTGGTTAGTGTACATCTTAGCTAGCTGCTTAGATCCTGAATCTCGTAAACTGTGGGAAGCCGATCTTAGTGTCAAGGATCATAGGACAGCCTGACGGCTGTCGCTAGAGCTGCTGCATCCTCAACAGAAATTAGTAGATTGGAACGGTTTCCTAGTTTTCATGATTCCGTAGAGTTTCTAGAACAGCGTTCTCATGCCCTTGGTATGATTGCTGCTGAGACCAAAACTATTAAAAGGTCCGTCCCTATTCAGTTAAAATCCGGAGCAAATTCCAAACGAGTGTTGCATGCAAGCGCCAGCTCCAATACACAAATTGGTAAAGCAGCTTTTCGTAAATGCCCGCTTTGTAATGGAGGACATTATATCTGTACCTGTTCAAATTACCTTGCCAAGACTACGTATGAACGTCGCAACGAAGTGCGTCGCTTACGTTTATGCTTTAATTGCTTGGGTCCCCATAAATTCCAAAATTTCGAATCCACGCGTAGGTGTATAACGTGCAAAAATAAGCACCATTCGTCGATTCACTCCGATCCTTCGAAGTAAGTAGGTTCTATTGCGAGTCACGCCGAGAATTCAGGCCCCTCTCGAATTGATAAGGATTCCATGCTTCTAAATAGTGCATCCTCGAATACCGCTAGTCTTTCCACTCCAAGACATTCTGTGCTTCTCGCTACGGCTTAGGTTATTCTTCTCGGTCCTAGAGGAACTCAAGTGCGTGTTCGTGCTATGCTCGATCAGGGGTCTGAAGTTTCTTTTGTTAGAGTTCATAGCGCAATTACTAGAACTTCCCAAATGTCGTGCAGAAATTGCCCTTACTGGCATTGGTGCGTCAAAAACTGGTACTGCACGGGCTGTTGCTGGTGTCATTACAGTCACTTTATGATACTTCATTCTATCTAGAGACTCAAGTTTTGATTCTTCCTCGTCTTACGTTTCAGCTTCCTTCAAGGAAACCCATGGATCTTGATCCTTGCCAATTCAGCGATATCATTTTAGCAGACCCTTATTTCCTGGAACCTGACTCGATTGATCTCATCTTAGGGGCCGATGTTTACGGACAAGTTCTGTGATCAGGGTTATGTCGATTCCCATTATCTTAATTAATTGCCCAAGATGCCGCGATAGGTTGGATCGTTTCGGGGGCAATACATTCGGGCGTGCCACGGTGGGCGGTACCCACGCCTCTAATACCACGCACAGTTATGCATTGCGCCTCTGACGATGATTTTCAACGTTTTTGGGCTGTGGAGGTACTAGCCCCCGCTGTAAAGAAAATGAAACCAGAGAATGAGGCTTGTGAACAGCTTTTTTTGGATAAGCATTCCCGATCCTCTGATGGCCGATATACAGTTCGCCTCTCGTTAAAATCTCAACCCCCGCTTTCTTCCACAGAAACTCGACAGATAGCTTTAGATTCCCTTTCGAATATCCACCATCGTTTTTCCAAAGACCCTAAACTTGCGGAAGCATATCGGGATTTTATGAAAGTTTATAAGGAAATGGGACACATGGAGAAAATTCCAGAGTCTCAAATAGATAATCCGAGAGCATGGTAAACTCAGCAACACCTTATAGTTCAATCCACCCCCACTCAGTGGAAATTTCGCGTGTTTTTTAACGCGTCTCAACGCACTTCTGAGCAGTTCTGTTTGAACGAATTTCTTATGTCGGGTCCCGCTCTCCAAAGTGATCTCTCTCTAATACTTTTAAACTGGCCTAAGTATCGTTACATATTTACCGCCGATATAGTTAAAATGTTCCGCCAAATTCGGATCCATTCTGATGACCAAGATTTCCAAAGAATTCTCTGGACTCCAGCTTCTGAGGAGCGGCCTGTAGATTATCGTCTGACAACAGTCACCTATGGTACCGCTTGTGCCCCATATTTAGCAATTTGTACCCTCGCTCAGTTAGCATCAGATGAATCTCGCAGGTTTCCTCTCGGCGCGAGTTGCCTTCAGCATAATACTTGTGTGGATGATATATTTGCGGGAGCAGACGATCTTGAGCTTGCGATAAAAAAGCGACACGAGTTATGTGAACTTTTACGTTTCGCCGGAATCGAGTTGGATAAATAGGCAGCAAATCAATCCGAGCTTTTGCCAAGTTGTGATCAGTTAAGTGAAATTGATAAGCCTATTGTTTCGAACGATTCTGTTAAGACTCTGGGTTTGCGTTGGAATCCAGCGACAGACACGTTCGGAGTTAGCGTTGCCGATCTGAAACCTATCATCGAAAACCCCACCAAATGATCCATCCTGTCGAGCAGTTCCCAGTTGTTTGACCCTCTCGGTTGGCTCGCTCCTATCACAGTCACTGCGAAAATCTTGATGCAAGATCTCTGGATCTTAAAATGTTTCTGGGATTCGCCTTTACCCCGAGAAATTATTGAACAATGGAATGATTATTGCAACTCAATTGCTTCTATCTCAACTCTTTCTATCAGTCGCTGGTTAGGAAGCTCTCCAGGTTCTGAAAGTCAAATTCATGGGTTCGCCGACGCCTCTTCGCGCGCGTATGCCGCTTCGGTATATCTCAGACTTCCAAGCGACGAAGGTCAATCGCGGGTCTCACTCTTAATAGCAAAAACTAAAGTCAGCCCTGCAAAAACCATGAGCATTCCGAATCTCGAATTAACTGCTGCCGCTCTCCTTGTAAAATAAGTCTGTCACATAAAGGGCTTATCCTTCTTTAAGAACCTACCTGTTTACACCTGGTCCGATAGTCAAATTGTTCTTGCCTGGTTACGAAAGCATCCGTGCCACTGGAAAACTTTCGTTGCGAATCGCGTGTCCTTTATTCAAACCGAGCTGTCCTCAGCTGAATGGGGACACGTGCCGACTAAAGAGAACCCAGCTGATCTGGCGACTCGCGGAGTCAAACCTTCAGCTCTTGAGCACACTGAGATCTGGTGGCACGGTCCGAAATGGCTCACCCTTCCTTCAGAAGAGTGGCCAAAACAAACAGACACTCTGCAAGTATTACACACGCAGGGACAATCGTGTGAGCCGGAAATACTAACGCAATTTTCAAGTTTAACGCCAATGATTCGGGTAGTAGCGTATTGTCGCCTTCCTCTCGTGAGACTAAGCCAACGAAAGAATGGAGAGTTTTCAGCTATTTCCTTTCTCAACACATCAGAGCTTGTGGACGCTCGTCTCGCGGTTATTCGTTTGGCTCAAGCAACACATTTCCCTTCAGAAATCGCGCTGTTAAATACAAAAGGTTCTCTGCTTAAGAGAAACCCCCTTCGAAAGTTAAATCCGTTTGTGGGAAAGGAAAACGGAGTGTTGCGTGTTGGAGGTCGCTTGTTTCATGCAAATCTTTCTCGCGAAATCAAACACCCTCCAATTCTACTTCATTCCTCAGCTCTCAGTCATCTTTTCGTACACCATGCACATCTTTCCTCTCTTCACGATGGACCCACTCTAACTCTAAGTCTGTTACTCCAACATGTATGGATTTTATGTAGATCACGCTTAGTAAAGACTGAAATTAGAAATTGTGTTACTTGTCAACGCGTGAAACCTCGCATGGCATCGCCACTAATGGGCGATCTTCCTAAGGATCGAGTCACTCCTTCTCGGCCTTTTAACATTTCTGGCCTGGACTATGCTGGACCGATTCAGATACGTACAACGAAGGGCCGGAGCCACCGTTCGTAAAAGGATACATCGCACTTTTTGTATGCTTTGCCACCCATGCGATTCATCTCGAGGTCGGGAGTGATTTGACCACAGCCTCATTCCTGTCTGCTTATCGTCGATTTGTTTGTCGACGAGGTATATGCCCGCGTCTTTACAGTGACAACGGTACCACCTTCCAGGGAGCTGCACGAGAGCTAAAAGAAATGTTTGATGCCGCCTCCAAATTTTATGGTGAGGTCACAACGGTACTTGACAATGAAGGGACCGATTGGACGTTTATTCCCCCAAACACGCCTCATTGCGGTGTATTGGGGGAGGTTGGGGTGAAATCTGCGAAGCATCACCTGAAATAAATGATAAGAGATCACCATCTCATATTTGAGGAGCTTTCCACATTGCTAGTTGAAATTGAGGCCTGTCTAAACTCTCGACCGCTGTGCTCTTTCACCAACGAATTGGACGATATCCGTGCTGACTCCAGCACATTTCCTGGTTGGAGGCTCGCTGGGCCTTCTTCCTGATGCAGGGATTGCTGAATTGCCCGAGAAACGTCTCTCACGGCGTATTCGGCTCCGGCGTATTCGAGACAATTTCTGGAAACGTTGGTCATCCAAATACCTTTACCATCTCCAGGAACGAAGCAAATGGTGCAATCCATCTGAGAATTTTTCATTAGGCCAGCTCGTCTTAGTAAAGGACGACAGATATCCTCCTTCCAAATGGCCATTGGGACGAATAATTGAGGTGCACCCCGGTCCCGATGGGTTTGTATGAGTTGCAACTGTGAAGTCGGCAGCTACTATCTTACGTCGCCACGTCGTACGCCTCTACCCTCTATCGCCACCATCATCAGGAGCTGCAGCGGCATCACCGGGTGGGTCAAATCGTTAGTTCTTTGTTATTAGGTTAATTGTTCGTCCTGTGGACGAAGGCGGGCGGTATGTTCGAGCGTTTCGCGCTCTTTGTCCCGAATGAATAGCCTCTCGGCAATCTCCGGATTCTTTTGGCACATAGTTGGTGACGTGGCCGGGTGTCTTGGGGACTCTGCGGAGACTGGGATGTTCAGACGCTTTAAGCGAGTGTATTGTGGCGTTTCGAAGCTGTACTTCGAGTGTATTGTGGCGTTTCCAAGGTGTACTTCGAGTGTATTGTGGCGTTTCGAAGCTGTACTTCGAGTGTATTGTGGCGTTTCGAAGCTGTACTTCGAGTGATATTATTGTGGAGCTTCGGTTAGCGTATGGGCTGTCCCTGGAATTGTATGAGTGCGTGGTGAGCGTTTTGTAAAAGGCTTTTTTCTCCAATTGTTGAGTAGAGGTTTTTTATACCAGGTTAAATATATTGAATTGTTTGTTATATTGAGTCAAAGTTGGTTTTATTTACCCACCTCTCTTCACAGATACAGCTTTATATTTATTCATTTCAACACTTAATAAGCAATAGTTCAACGTCTTCATTGGAACATACTTTCTGAAACATAACTTCTAAAAAAATTATTTTTAATAAAATTTAATTAACATAATTAAAGAGAATGTTTAAAACAACAAAATAGGCCATTGTCCATTAAGATTCGATGAAAATTACGATTGTTTAGTAAGATTTGAAAAAAACACGAAATTTGAAATAACTTTTATTTGACAATCAATTTTGAATTAAACTAATTTTTTCTAAGAAATATATTGCTGCTTCTCCCAAAATATATACAAAGTAATTTTGGTTATGTCAAGGAACAAATCATTAATTAAATATTTCATTCTTTTGCAGAAACAAACCTTTAATGATCTTATGGATCGAAATGGCGCATTATCCCGGACCCAGGGGAACATTTGAAAGACTTATCTAGCTCGAGAGCTAGTAATTATTTTTAATGTTGTTCAAACAACCAAGTCTAAACCTTTGATTTTTAAGGAAACAGAGTTCTACAAGTGCATGCTCGGTAAAAATCAGAGAATATTTTTTAAAATTATTGTACTAAAATAATCCGCCTATCTTCAAAATTTGATACCGTAATTTTTCATTTCAGATATTATTACGAAGATAAAAAAATTGGAGAATAAGATTTTAACCGAAAAGGAGTTCCTAAATGTGTTGGGGTCTGTGATTACTAACTCAATTGATTGGGATGTCCACCGGGCGCTAAGAGGAAGAAAAGTAAACTTAAATGACTTAAGGGGGTGTGATACGTTATGATGTCACGAATTACCGACAGGGTATAAAAAATATTCGACAATCCTATTTTAAAACAAACGAAGATATAAAGTTGAAACTTAAGAGGATGATAGGAAATATGAATGAGCAAAATCTGTTATGTTTAATTTTTTTTTTCAAAATTTAAAAAAAATGACACATAACAGATGTGCCCTATCATATTTTCTATCATTCTCTTAAGTTTCAACTTGATATCTTTGTTTGTTTACGATCCGTAATTACTACAAAGATCCGTTTATTACTACTCCCGCTCATTCGCAGTAGAGATTTTTTAATCAACAAAAAGCGTTTGGCCATGCTAATCTTTCAGAAGTTCTCTTAATGTTTTTCACCTCTTCTTATAATTATAATTTAGCATTACAATTAGAATTTATTCATTGATGGTACATTCAGAATGTTTACATCTGTTTCATAGCCTTCTCCTTTCCTTCTTAATACAATTTAAAATTTTTATCATTTTAACATATAATTGCACATAACCTTCTGCCAATATATAATTTGTATTGCACTTTAGATACAAAAACAATCTTATTTTATTTTATTAAAGTTCTATGTTTTGCAATTTTTGTTCGCCCACTATCACACTTTTGCGTCCTTATTTGCTTCAATTAGTGTATCTCTATTTCTCGCAGCTTGCGCACATACTTTTTTCTGCCATTCAGATTTTCAATCAGTTTGTTTCCCCACTTATCACAGTCTTTTCCTTCTCGCCAAACTCTCCACCATTCTTTAGACTCGGGGCTCAATTTTTCCATTACTTTCTCGCAGCTGACCACGTGTCCTGTTCGTTCCAGGTCGTTTCCACAATTCCTTCTTTCATTACATTTCCGCATCTCCATCTAGCCCACGTCTTTTTCTGCCATCCTTTGAGATCTCTCTTTTGCCAGTAGCTTCCCATGATGATGTTGTCCTTAATTAATTTATAGTAGTTACAATAAGCTGAGTTGTCAACTCCAATCCAGTCCTTTTGGACATCTTAATTCTCTTTGGTTCTGGCTATGATTTTCAGACTTCTCTCTATTTCTTCTATTGGTTTTCTCTTCCATATTTTTTCTACTAGCTCGCGGTCACCAACTATTTTCAAAGCTTCCATCAACTCTTTTCCCCATTTCGTAGGCAGTCTATTCGTCATTCCTCTCACTTCTTCCATCAGACATCTTTTGGGCCAACTGTCATCTTACATTGTCGACAATTTAATCAGAAACTTTCCAGCTCTTTTCATTGCCTCCACCTCTATGCTTCTTTTTCCTGCTTCTAATTTCCACAAATAGTCTGAAATGTTCCGCGAGAGGCCCATACTTGCTTTAACGTATATGTTTTGTATTTTTTCGATAATTTCTCTCCTGCTCCAACCCTAAAGCTCCACTCCGTACATCGCCGCAACCTTCACCGTCAACTCCATAAAAAAGCCTCATCTTTAGATCTGTCACTTCTGCTCTCTTTGTCTCCACCCAAACCTTGTTTACCAGTTGTTGCGTCTTACCGGCGCACTTTCTCGTATGTATGTACTGGTTTTTTGTTGTGAACCAGAAACACAAGTATTTAAACTCATTTACTATTTCTATCGTTTTATCTTTATAGATTCATTTTTTCTGTCTCTTTCGCCCTTAATTATTGAATATCAACATTTTTGTCTTGCTTACATTCACTTCCATCAGATTTTCAGTTGATCATTTCTCCAGGGTTTTCAACATTTTATCCAATTCTTCTCGACATTCAGCTACAAGTACGGCGTCTTCCGCGTAGATCAGTGCGAAAATTCTGAGACCTGTACTTCCGCTGAACCCTGAGTCTCCTTCTCTCCTTTTTCTCAGGGTTTCTTTCAAATCGTTGATGTATATATTGAAGAGAATTGGACTAAGCGGGCATCCCTGTCGAACTTCGCTAGTTGTTTTAAACTTTCCCGACATTTCTTCTCCCGCTATTACTTGGTTCCAAGTATTCTTGTATAGTTCCTTCACCATCTCTAAATACTTGCCTCTGATACCCATCTGTTCCATTTTTGTCCATAGTCTTTCCCTATACACTGTGTCAAATGCCTTCTTAAAATCTATGAAAGCCATGTATAGTCTTCCTCCTTTCTGATTGAGCCTGGTTCCTATTATTGTGTTTAAAATGAATACATATTTGCTCCATAGTACCCTTCTTGCTTCTGAATCCAGCCTGCACCTCCGTCAGTTTCTTTTCTTTTTCTAGCCATTCTCTTAATCTCTTCGCCATCACTGAAGCTAAAACTTTGTATCCAATATCCAGCAGTGATATGCCTCGGTAGTTGCCTACATATTTCTCATTTCCACTCTTGTGTATGAGAAATATTGTGGCAGTCGTCCATTCCTCTATTATTTTTCCTTTTTCCCATATTTCCTTGATCAGCTCAATTAGCTCCTTGTGACCACAATCGGGTAAGTTTTTCAAAAATTCTGCGGCAATACCGTCTTCTCCTGCAGCCTTCCCTGATTTCATATTCCTTATTGTCAACTCTATCTCTTCTACTTTCAATGGATCGTTTGGCCTATCATTACTCTCCTCTTCCTGGATTTCATCTGCTCTCCTATCTTTCTCTTCTACCGTTTCTGCTTCTATTGCAGATCCTTTTATCAGCTGACTGAAGTGTTCTTGCCATTCTTCCTTCCTAATGTCGTTGCTCGCTATTTTCTTCCTCCGCCTGAACCAGCTCATCGCCTTTCACCGTTCTGTAATTTTTGTACTTTCCGCCACTTCTCTTCGTTTTTCTTCTAACCATTCTTTTATTAATTCGTCTCTTAGCCCTGCGAGCTTCTTCCTAAATTTTAGATACTCTATTTTGCTGCTCCAATCTCTAATTTTTCTGAAGTATGCAGTAATTTAAACATTTTCCTTCTCATCATTCTATACTGTCCATTATCCCAGTTTTTTCAGGTGTAGATTGGATACCTCCAGTGATCATTCCTACTTTTTCAGCAGTTTTTAATATTGTCTTTTTAATCGCGCTCGACTTAGCTTCTACTCCATCTTCGCCTACTTTAAACTCTCTTCTCTCGCCCCATTCTTCTGGCCATTCCTCCATTTATAGATTCGCCTTCCTCTCTTTCCATCTCAGCTTTTTCTGCTTTCTGCCGGTATTTTTCCTATTTCGCTCTTCAACAGTCGTTCCAATCTGTAAACAACTGGAAAGTGATGAGATCCTTCTTGCGTTGTGACTCTCAGCCCTTTGAACCAGGTTGGTACTTCCATTTCCTCCATCTTTTTACTAGGATTAAATCTAAGATGCTTCCCAGCCCCTGACCGTACCCTAGGCTGGTGATCTTTCCATCTTCATCGCCTTCACTCCTGCTATTCATCACAATCATCTCTCTTTCCTCGCACCATCTGAGCAATATTTTTCCCTCTGGCCTCATCATCTTGCCATCATCTTCATGGCCACAATGTGCAATCCACTGCTCTTCGCCAATCCTCGCGTTAAGATCTCCAGCCACTATTATCCTTGCTTCACTCCCTTCCAGTTAATCCATTTTGTCACTCAGTTTAGCCAAAAATTTATTTAAATTATTAGGCCGATTTTTGTACCCAGTGAGAATGATGTAACGGATTTCACTATTTTTCTTCTCAAGTTCAATTTTCAGCCCGTACTCCCATTGCTCAATTTCACACTGCATGTCCAACGTTTCTTAACGTTCTTATCTCTTGTTGCTGTCTTCGCATGTCACGTATATTTTTTATCTAACGAGGATAACAATTTTTTCATATTCTTCTCTTCCACAAAGGTCTCTTGTGGAAATTGTTTTGTTCCTTCCTGATTCTCATTGTACACACTTTTTCTTTCAAAACTTGCCCTCTGTTCCCCCAATGCCTCCTCTAGCCTCGCTATTTTTTCCTTATGTGTCTTGATATATTCAAGAAATGCTTCCTTGGAATTCTCATACTTTCTTTGAATTTTCATCAACCCTTTCTTCAGCGTGACACATTTTTCACATGATTCTTTTCTTGAGTACACTTTTTTCACTTCACTCCTTATAAATGTTCCCAGCGCTGCTGTCCTACACTCCAATTTTTCTTCAAATTTGAGTTCCTATTCACTTCTTTCCTTTTCTTCTAGCCATGAGTTTTCTCCTTCATCTTCTTTACTATCACTTGATTCTACTTTATTGTCTTGATTTGTTTCCGGGCTGCCAATTTTTTCTTCTCTGTCTTCCATCTCAGTCAAGTCTACCGTCTCTTTTGTTTTTATTTTCGACTTTACTGGTGTTCTTGTTAAGTTACTTTTTGATAAGAACGCTTCAACCTCCTCATCTAACTTGTCATGATTTTCTTGTTCATTCTCGTTCATTAAACTAGCCTCAGCTTCCTCTTTATCTTCATTTGACATTTTCTTTTTCCAGTATTCCTCTAATTTTTTATCCGCCCTGTTGCTTTGCTCTGAATCATACTTAATCTTTTGACCTGGCGGCCTGCCTCTTGGTCTCTTTTCGTCTCCCCCTTTTTCGTTTTTATCATCCTTGTGAAATTTCCCGCTCTCAATTTGAACGCTTCCCACTATTGACGCCCCCTGCAACTCTAAACTACACACTCATTCCGTTCATTGTATTCCTAACCTCACTTCACTATTACTCCTTCTCTCGTTATTCACACTTCTTTCGTTTCGTCAAATCTGTTGATTATTATCACGTGATGACCGCACTATTCTCCTCTTCAGTTTTCGCCTATTCTACACCTTCCACTTCATCAACTTTCCTTTAAAACTCAACAAATTCAGGACGCAGTTACCCTGCACGTCTGTACAGTCCGCCAAGCCTAATCGTATTTTTTGTATAATTATAATTTTATAATAAACTATAATTATTTATTATTGTTCCTGAAGTAAATTAAAAAATTTGAAATTCATGTTATTCATATTAAAATATTTTTTACCATTTGCAATCTAATTTGAACTCTGTTAATTTATAATTAGAGAAAGTGTTTTACAAATTTTATTTATAAAACTTATTTTTATTTTATGCTTAGTGATTGACTTCTTAGATTGTACAAAAATGTTTGGTAAAAAAAAATTGCTTAAGTCCCAGGCTCGAAGATATTTTCATCCGCCCTTGTAATTTTTTTCTCACAAGTGATGATACATTCTATGAACTATTTCTGTTTGATTTTTGTCACGAGTGAAAAATATTTTTTAAATATAAGTTTAATTGAACGTCTACTTT
>JBAGKK010018812.1:0-11591 GCA_037177015.1 Euceroptres primus | reverse complement strand
TTTTACATACGAATCAAAAAAAAAATCGAATGGACCTCGCCGATCCGACGGAAATGGGGTTGGCGTCTGGACTAAAAAGGAATGTCTTCCTGCAGAGAATTTTGTTGACAAACTGTGTGTTACTCTACAAAAATGATTGCCCCATCATTTCATCGCAAAGAGACAATCAAAATATGTGATGAAACGTAAAATCCATTTGAAAGAAGGAGAGGTATTAGTTCAATTCGATTTCTCTGAAAACTTCAAGTACATGGTACAAAATTCTGCGCAAGCATTTCATTAGAATAACGATCAGTGCAGTCTATCCTGTAGTATTCTATTACACATTTGGTGAAGAATTAAAGCACTTCAGCCTCGTACTATTGTCCGATTGTACGACTCATGATACTGTTGCAGTGTACATTATGCGAACAACCTTCATAGCAGAAATTAAAAAGATTTACCCAAAAGTGAGGAAAATCATTTATGTGACTGATGGCGTCAAACAAGACTATAAAAATCGTATCCAAATTATGAATTTGATACATCATAAACAAGATTTCGACATAGCGGGTGAATGGCACTTTCAAGCTGCCGCCCATGGCAAAGGTGTATGCGATGGTATTGGTGCCACCTTCGAAAGAGAAGTCATACGTGCTTGTCTTCAAGCTAAATCAGCGGATGAAGCAATATCGACATCACAAGATCTCTACAAATGGGTGAGGAATAAATTCGAACATATGCCAATCTTCCATTACACCAAAAAAATACATAGCAGAATTCAAAGGAAGCTCAATAAACGATTTTCCCTTGTTCCGAGTGTGACTAAAATACAGAGCGGACATTCATTCATTCCTGTGAAAGATAAACGATTGGAAGTAAGGCTATACTCTTGCGCCGATGATTGTGTTTCTATTGTTCAGTACTAGGCACATATCGTTTTCCGACCCTATGGACATAATTCATGAGAATCTTCCTGATATCGACTCCTCCGCCAATACAGCTGCCACATCGTGTCCACCATATCGAACTCCGATATTTTGATTGTAGATTCATCAGCGTCCATGAAAACCCTCGAGTAATCATTTTCAAGCTGATCAGACTAGTTCAGGTCATTTGGAACAGAAAAGTTGGACAATATAAGCCATATATTGAATCTGCCATTTTGAATTCTCATAATATCATATTGTGACTCATATAACCAGCGACCCCAAAAACATTTAAGTAATCATTTTCAAGTCGACCAGGGTAATTGGAATTAATCAAAACTTGATGATTGGCTTACATCTGCCGTATTGGATCCGCTAATCTGAATTCTTATATTATGACCCCAGATTCGTAATCGGGGACACCGAAAACCCCTCAGGGGTCACTTTCAGCCCGTTTCGAGTAATTATCGCTTTTTAATGAATGATATTAACTGAACATGCATGATTTTGGCCCTTTTCAGGCGTCATATTGGAGCCGCCATTCGAAAGTACACGTCAAGACGAAGGTTTTAAGCCCTTGAACGTCTTGATTGGTTTCTAGGAATTTTGGCAACAGCCTTGTCCCGGTTGACGTTAAACGTCCCATATATATTTAAATCGAGATATGTTACGGTTAAATAGTCGGGATCTTGCGTAAAACTAGAACATAGTTGTACATTCGAACACTAAAATCCTTAACCCTATTATCTACAAGGAGTCAGGAATTTCCAGCTGGATGATCACGTGGAAAAAGTAAGCAATCCAGAAGTTCCTATGTCCTATTCAAGCGCGAGGTTCAAATTTTATCAGTAGGAATTCTAGATAATAGTATCCTTCCTTTAATGCTCTATCTCTAGTTCAGAGTTTAAACTGGGGGGGGGGGTATAGTCACTCCATCTAAAGAGTCGCCGTCATAGATGGCTAACTGAATTACTTCAGCCACTACGGGGTGATTGTTCCGACGCCTGGGGTAATTATCTTCTGCGAAAGCCATTCTCCTTTGGGCAAGGGCCTCCTCTACTTCCAAATCAATTTCGAGAATAGGTCATAAGTTCTGGGCGATGGGTGCAGGTGGTTCAGTTGGTTTCACTGCAGATACAGGACAATTCGGACAAACTAGGGATCTGTATATCACAGAGTGCGTAGGGACGATAGTGGTGCTATGATGTTTCTTTCCCAAACGCTACCTTTTCTTACAGGGTGATTTGGTGACCGCGGGATTCCCTAGACAGGACATAGGCTCAGAAAGCTTTGAGCACTGCGCGGATCAGGGAGAGCAAATAAATTGCTAAGATCCAGCGTGAACGAATTATGAAAGAATTCCAATTGGTAGGATAACAATATGAATTCTTCTCGCTTTCTACTCCTATAGAAGGAAGAATAATAATTCTGACTCTTCACGTATAACAACAGAGTCAATGACTCGACGTTTAATCCACAGAGGGAAAGAACCTCTAAAATTCAGATAGAACTAATTCTATCCGAATTTTGCTTTATTAAACTTCCTTAGCTGGTATTTGAAATCGAAACAAAACTCGCGGTCTACTGTTTTCGCCTATCTCATAATAATAATTTCAATGTTTTTTTTCTTTTTTTTCACACACTTTCGTTTTAACAGGGTGGTCCGATGACTGTGGAATTCCTTAAGCAGGACATAGGATTAGAAAGCTTCGAGCACTGCACGGATCAGGGAGAGTAAATAAATTGCTAAAATCCAGCGTGAGCGAATGTGAATTTTTCTCGCTTTCTACTCCTTTGGAAGAAATAACGATAATGATTCTTTGCGTGGAACAACAGCGTCAATGAATCGACGTTTAATCCACAGAGGGAAATAACCGCTAAAATTAGACAGAACTAATTCTATCCGAACTTTGCTTCATTAAACTTCCTCAGCCGGTAAGTTGAATACAATAGAGGTCGTTGAAAGGCAGTTAGGTCATAATGATCATAAAAATTTTCTTGTAGCTGAAATTAGATTTCTAAAATTCCTTTCCTTTTAGCGAGGACCGGAGGAAGGGTCGAATTTACTCTAGTGTGGGGGACTCCTGGATTGGAAAGCAGAAATATCTCTGCTGCAAGCGCACTCAGCACGAGATTCCTGAACCCCTATAGCCTTAAGACCCTGAACTCAACATCAGCTGGGACTCACTGCGGGTTTCAACCTTAACACGATTCGCAATGGCAGACTCGAAGGAAAGCACTCTACTTGCTGTGTTGGATCAACTTCAAATTTGCCTCTGCTTTGACAAGGACGTTATCAAAGAAGGAGGAAAATTGTTCGGAGGTTCTCAGCAATTCGATGTAGAGTCCTTGAGCCTTGAGTCGCTGGATTAAATTGTCGAACAAAACAAAAGTGACAATTTGTTGGAGACCAGGTTTGGAGATTTCCGGAAGGGACACCTTTAATTGAGCCAACTTTTCTGCGAGTTGATCTCGAACCCCTTTTCCCGCTCTTGACTTGAATTGGTTATGGGAACTTGCCTTTCTAATGGCTGGAGTCATTAAGAGTCTGTTTGACCATGAGAAAGAAGGTCATACAAAAATTCTGCAGACGAGAAGGGAACAAACAAGGATTGGATACAAGAAGTTGGACTCCAAATCCTTGTCTTTCGACACTGATTTGAATTCGAAAATTGATCTTCTGCAACAAAGCAAGAGGAGCAACTCTATTTATGGTTTTAATTTTAATTGAAATTAAAGTTGAACAATTCAGCGGCTCTGCTACAGAGCACAAGCATTTAAATTCAAGAGTGAACTTTCTGCTAAGAAGCACAGAAGTAAACTTTAAGAAACTTTATTTTCAAAATAAAATTAAGGAAAAAGAATTTTTTAATTTTAATTGAAATTAAAGTTGAATAATTCAGTGGCTCTGCTACAAAGTACAACCGTTTGAATTCAAGAGTGAACTTCCTGCTGAGAAGCACAGAAGTAAACTTTAAGAAACTTTATTTTCAAAATAAAATTAAGGAGGAATTGATTCAATTTTAATTAAAATCAAAGTTGAATAATTCAGCGGCTCAGATACAAAGCACAAGCGTTTGAATTCAAGAATGAACTTCCTGCCAAGAAGCACAGAAGTAAATTCTAAGAAACTTCAAATTTCAAAATAAAATTAAAAGGAGAGAATTGGAAATAAACACAATAAAATTAGAATTGAAAATTTCTGCTGTGACACAAAAAGACAAATTTCTAATGGCATTGATCCTAAATGAATTCAAGGGACAATGACATGAGTGACAAAAATTTTAGAAGTGGAAAATTTTGAAAATGGGAGAAATATAATGGGTAGCAAAAAGTCACGATAACGTGGCAGATGATAACGTCAGAGACTATGAATCCGCTGCTACCATCAGTTTGTTACGTATGGACCTATTTGTTGTTAATAAATAAATTTTGCAGTGAACAAATTGTAAAAGAAAAGAATTAAATGCTGCAAAAAGTCCCTTTCTTGAATTTATGTTATGACCACGCACGTGGAGGCTCCAAACTGCCAACATTCGAACATGAAATTCGAATCCTGTTTAATAATGTGAGATCGTTTCTCTCTCCCTTCGCACTGAAGGTGTTGTCTTCTATTGCTGCCCTTTCTGCTACCAGAAGCGAAAGTGAGAAGAAAAGGGAAGGGAAATTAAAATAATTATCGATAAGCTGATTTTGGGTTCAAATTCCTAGATAGTTTACAAGTTTATTCATATATTTTATATAAGGAATTGTGGCACAATAAATGATTGGTTGAACGATACAGTGATTCCTTACCGTAGCTTATCCTACCAGTCTGGAAGAAAAGAGTAGGAGAGAGAAGACTCCTCTCCTCGTTGTCCAAGCGTCAATTCATCTGGACAGGGCGATGGCTTGTATTTCTTTCATTGTCACGTTGACAACTCTAGTCCCCTTCGCGACACACACTCGTTTCACAACAGTTTGCTTCTATGTTCCAATTAGTCTTACGGAGAAAATAAATAATTGGCTTTTAACCAGAGAGCAATCGAAAATATAGGGATCGATCGATATTCTCTTTATTAATTTTCTCAATAATCCTAATTTGATATTTTGATAATTTAACACCACCGTTTTGAGATTTAGTGCTATTGAATAATCGAGATCACTCTCTGAGATTTATCCGTATCCGAAATAATATTTTATTTAATTATTTTCCCGGTTGACTCTGTTCGACTAAGAGAAATTTAATTTTTCGTCCACTCAGCGCTCAACCAGCGAGGAACTTCTAGGCTAGAACGTTTACGCGGTTTGGCCTGATTAGGCGGGACACAACGCGGAAGTTGGTTGTACCGAAGTATGGACGGGAGAGACGAAAGAATCCGAGTTCTGTCCTATTCCAGATCTGGTCGTTACCAAGATCCACGAAAGACTGCGAATTTGATTTGGCCCTACTCGCCTCCGTTGGTTCCTCGCGAGGTTAAACGTGGTAGGGCTTTTTGTTTAAGCACGAAATTAGTATTGGCTAGAGGTGAATTAGTAGGGATAATTAGGATTCTCATACGTGTGTCTGTCAAATTGCAGTTAGCACTTGCGAAATTTCGCGTTACTGCTGTCTTTACTGAGCTTGAGAATGTGTTTGCTCAGCGAATTGTTTTAAGATCACTGACTATTAATTTATATAGGCAATGATTTTGAACCAGAGTTTATTTTATCGGTACTGATCTAGATTTAATTAGTAGTATGTTTAAACTTAATTAAACTCACTTAATAATGTTTAAACTTGTAGTTATGAATAATTTTTAGGAATACGTAATTCCTTAATCAAGTTTGTTTTAGTTGAGAGAGCACGTGGAGTTTGACAGATCTACAACGTATATGCTCCGTGGCTTTGATGGAGAGGGGAGGAATGAAGCATGGCTGGAACTTATGTTGAACAGCCAAGATGCGAGCGGTTGTAGCAGTCGGCTTATACATATTATTTCCGTGGTGCGGGTGAGCGGTCGCAAGGCATTGCAAATGGTAAAGGCAATGGCATGATGCTTGCATGTGTGTGTGGCGAGAATAGGTTCAGCGCGCATTATCTCTCTCTCTGTTCTTCCTCCTCGCAGTTTATTATACGCTCTCTCATTCTCCCTCTCTTTCTTTCCTGTTGCATCACATTATACGTTCTCTCATTCTAAACTTTCTTGCTTTTATCCCTTGAATTTCTAATAGCGATTGAGCGCTTTTGCGCTCTCGCACATATTTATTATTATAATTAACGGATTTGGATAAATATTTTTTTAGCAAATTGTGTCCAAGATGTTTTTGAAAAATGTTCCTGAGTACCTGAAAGCATGTTGAGAGAGAGGAAATAAAATTTCCTCGATCTCTTTTCCGGAATTTCTGAATTTATCATTTATTTTAAAATTTCGGAATTTAGAATAAAATAAAATCTTCTTAGTCCTCAAGGCCAGCTCGCTTGGATTCTTAACCCGAGGTAGCGTATGCAGCGTCAGCAATTCTTGTGAGCGCTCGGGTTGCGAGTGAGGCAAATCGATAAGAATTTTTATGCATGCTTCTAATGTTATAATAATTATAATGTTTAGTTTATCGAACTCTAAACATCGCCCTTACGTTGCTCGTAACATTCAATAACTCAAATTGCTCAAATCGGCTTGAAAATGATTTCTCGCGAATTTTCGAGGTCGCTGATTACGAGTTTATAATAAGAAGATCAAAATACAAAATGGTGGATCCAATATGGCGGATGTACGCAAAACAATCTAGCTTTCAGTAACTCAAATTGATCAAATCAGCCTGAAAATTATTACTCGGGGATTTCTAAAGTCGCTGATTACTACTCTGTAATAAAACTACCAAAATACAAAATGGCGGATCCAATATGAAGGATGTACGACAAGGAATCCAGTTTTCAATGACTCAAATGGTTCAAATCGACTTGAAAATAATTACGCGGGGGTTTTCGGGGTCGCTGACTACGATTCTATAATCAGATTACCAAACTCAAAAATAATGGACTAAATATACTAACTATAATCGGAAAATAAATAAAACATTTGGATTCCTAATGCGCCAACTCCAAACTTCGAATTCCATAATCTCATAAGCCCATAATTCCCTGTTTCGAAACCCCAAACTTGGTTTTTGTAAACATTTGTGTGTGGGATTCGTTTCATTTGTTGATTACGAATTAATATACAGTTTATCTATACGAAGTATATAAGTTTTGAACCATCAGGAGCATTGAAGTACCTTTTGATCAATAGCGACTGATCCTTCATCACAACTCTAGTCAGTAGGTCCCTATAAAGAAGGTTTAATAAAGCTTCAGCAGTCCCACACATGTTGAGAAATCGTTGCTTTGTAGTAGAGAAGGATCAATCGATGTTGATCAAAAGATAATCCAATGTTCCTGATGGTTCAAAACTTGTATATTTGGGATAGATAAACTAACTATTGATTTGTAACAAACAAATGAAACGAATCCCACACACAAATGTTTGCGAAAACCAAATTGAGCATTTAGGAATAAGGTTAAAGGTGTCTGAGATGTTATGATCAATTCTTGTATTTTTGTATTTTGGCGCTGTCGTTTTCTTATTTTGTTAACATGCTTCTTCGCTGACCATTGAGGCATCTACCTGACCGACCTTTCAGACGGGGGCAGTATATCAAAGGATTGGGGCCGTGCCACCTAGCGGCTGACCAATAGACCATGGACTGGAGGCGGCTTGAGGAGACTTGAACAGCCTATCGGAGACCGGAATCTCAGCATTCCGAAAATAGAACTAGGGGTCATATTCCTTTTATTTAGGTTCCCAGTCTCCAATATTTGTACTACTAGGCATTGTCTTTACTTTAATTCCAAGATCAGTTGCCTTCCAGGTCAAAAATTTAAACTCACCCGTCATTAGATTGGTTAGGTAGGTTGCTTTCGCGTGGACGCTGCAAGCCCATTGGCCCCTAGTCATCAAGTGTCGAATACTCAATGCCTATTGGTCCGGGCTTTCTGCGCCTGCGCGAGGTACAGTGAAGAGGTTATAGAACTGTTGAACAAGGGCGCCTCGCTCTCCATTTGGTTAGCGAAGTTCCAGGCAACAGTGGTTTTTTAAAAAAGTTACGCTATATTAAAGAAATAAGTCTTTTTTTATCAAGCTTCCAGTCAGCTTTTAGCTTTCCTATTTCTTTGCATTTTCTTGTTAAAGTTCTGAAGTGGAACTCTCAGGCTCTTTAGGAGGTTAGCCTCACCTTGATTTATTAACCTCTTGGTTTTGTTTTATATCGAGTTTATGGCAAATTAAATGTTTAATGTTATTGGTTTAAACGTCTTAGTTTTGCTTAACCTACACAAAGATGCTATTCCCTGAATTCCCGATCCAGCCTGGCTTTGTAATTCTCTTTACAGAAAATTTTATAAATATGGCGTCTGCCTGCGCACATGGCAACGCCAGGTGCTCACATCACATCGAAGCAGCCACAATATAACGAACCGTTCACCGAGGGTCTCCCGAATCCTCGGGTCTTGCAAAGATATTTTCTCTTTTCTTTCGTTCCAGATCGGGCCATTATAGTAAACATTTAGGTTTATTCACCAAAAAGAAAGGTTATGACCTGTACTTGAAGACCCACTTTGATTTTTTGCAAAATTTAAAATGGCGGCTACACTATGGCTACTCAAACACGTACAAACGATAAAAATTCCATAAAATGTGCTAAAAACTTATTCTTTCATCATAGATATTTAAGTGTATCTGTTTAAAAGTTAGCTTAGAACTTGTGCTTCAAGACGCATTTCGATTCTTTAGAAGATTCAAGACGGTGGCTACAATATAGCTGCTGGAACACGTAAAAATGACAAAAATCCCATAAAATGTGCGAAAAAAATTATTTTTTCAGCATAAAAATTTAAGTGTCAAAAGTGTTAAAGTCTCCAAAAATATTTTATCTGCATTCCAGACTATTGGGATCACATCCCACAATCCTCCTGAGGCACCCCTATTATCCACAAGTTTTGAAATTAAACCTAGGGGTGGTTTCAAAAAGAATTTCCAGATAAATGTTAAAAATGACAATTTTCAAAGTATCAAAGTACCCAAAAAATTTTTATCTGCATTTCTTAATGTTGGGATCCCATCCGGCGACCCGCCTGGGGTACCCCTATTATCCTTAAGTTTCCAAAATGGCCCTAGGGGTGGTTTAAAAAAGAATTTTCAGATAAATGTCAAAAATGAAAAGTTTCAAAGCATTAAATTCCCCAAAAAAATTTTTATCTGCAATTCTGACTATTGCGATCATATCCGACAACCCTCCTTAAGCACTCCTATTATTAACAAGTTTCCAAATTAGATCTAGACGTGGTTTCAAAAAGAATTTTCAGATAAATGTCAAAAATTACAACTTTAAAGTCTCAAAGTCCCCAAAAAATTTTTAATTGCATTTCCGACTATTGGGATCATATCCGGCAATCCTCCTAGGGCACCTCTATTATCCTCAAGTTTTCAAAATGGACCTAGGGGCGGTTTCAGAAAGAATTCCCAAAAAAATGTCAGAAATGACATTTTTAAAAGTATCAAATTCCCCAAAAAATTTTTATCTGAATTTCTGACTATTGGCATCATATCCGACAACCCTCTTGAGGAACCCCTATTATCCACAGGTTTTTAATTTGAACGTAGGGTTGTTTCAAAAAGAATTTTCAGACAAATGTCAAAAATTACAATGTTCAATATGTTAAAGTCCCTAGATAAATGTCATTTTTGACATTTATCTGGAAATTTTTTTTAAAACAACGTCTAGGTCTAATTTGATACTTGTGAATAATAGGAGTGCTTTTGCAGGGTTGTCGGATGTGATCCCAATAGTCAAAAATGCAGATAAAAATTTTTCGGGGTCTTTAATACTTTGAAAATTCTCATTTTTGTCATTTATCTGGACATTCTTTTTGAAACCACCCCTAGGATTAATTGCAAAACTTGTAGATAATAGAGATACTTCAGAAGGGTTGTCAGATGTGATCCTAATAGGCCGAAATTCGGATAAAAATTTTTTGAGGACTTTGATACTTTTGATACTTAAATTTTTATGCTGACAGAATAATTTTTTTTGCACATTTTATGGGATTTTTGCCATTTTTACGTGTTCCAGCAGCTATATTGTAGCCGCGATTTTGAATGTTCTAAATAATCGAAATACGTCTTGAAGCACAAGTCCTAAGCTAACTTTTAAACAGATACACTTAAATATCTATGATGAAAGAATAAGTTTTCGCACATTTTATGAGATTGTTATCGTTTTTACGTGTTTGAGTAGCCATAGTGTAGCCGCCATTCTGAATTTTGCAAAAAGTCAAAATGGGTCTTGAAGTACAAGTCATAGGCTTTTTTTTTGCAAATAAACTTAAATGTTTACGCCGAAGGAATAATTTTTTTTAACTTTCCTATATGCACACATTTTTTAGTTACTTTGAGCTGCCATTTAGAAGCCGCTATATTGATTCTCATAAAAGACCAGAATGCTTTTGAAAGTATTTACTCATACGAACATTGTAAACCCTTAGGTGTTTTTGTAAAGTGACTACAATTTTGTCTACAGCAATGATCAGTTTGACGTGAAACGTGTCACATGTACAGTGGCGTGCAAAAGTTTTGGGCCAAACACATTTTTGACTATATATAGAAAATAAAAGCAGCTAAGGAAGATTGAGTGTATGTGAGTTATTAGTATTTGATTGAACTACAAAATTATGGGATTTATATATTTTTAATAAAGATTGTTGACAATTTGTTCCACAATGTTTTTTATGGCGGTGTTTAAAAATAATGGGCCACACTTATTTTATAGCTTTATAAAATAGTAAACGTTTACAAAATCAAGAAGAAAGTAATTATTTCGTTTCCTAATAACTAATACTTAGTAGCCATACCCTCTGCAGTAATTACAGCAGCACATCGACTAGGCATTGAATCAACTAAGCGCTGAACGTAGTCCTTTGTTTCTTTTTCCCATTCTTCCTGCAGATTTTGCCATAAAGCAACTTTGTTCGAATGTTTTTTTTTGTTGCAACGCGAATTCCAACTGCATCTCACAAATTTTCGATCGGATTTAGATCTGGAGATTGAGCTGGGTGATCTAAAAGCTTCACTTTTTGTACTGTCAAGAATTCCTGGACCAGCTTCGTCTTACGTTTTGGATCATTATCTTGCTGAAAGATCCAATCTTTAGGTATCTTTTTCTTGGAATATATTAACAATTTTTCTGACAAAATATCTCGATACATCACACTATCCATGATGTCTTTAACCTCGTGCAATAGGCCTACTCTTCGCGAAGACATAGCTCCCCAAACCATGACTGATCCACTCCCATACTTAACTGTTGGGATTTGATATCAGGAATCGTATCTTGTGTTTTTCTGACGAATCAAAATTTAATCTGTTTAGAAGTGACAGAAAAAAGTATGTTAGACGTCCGAAAAACACAAGATACAATTCCCGATATCAAATTCCAACAGTTAAACATGGAGATGGATCAGTCATGGTTTGGGGAGCTATGTCTTCGCGAAGAGTAGGCCCATTGCATGAGGTTAAAGGCATCATGGATAGTGTGAAGTATGGAGATATTTTGACAGAAAAATTTTTATCATATTCCAAGAAAAAGATGCCTAAAGATTGGATCTTTCAGCAAGGTAATGATCCAAAACGT
>JBAGKK010018801.1:0-11592 GCA_037177015.1 Euceroptres primus | reverse complement strand
ACTCCGGAAGTCAGAGATTTACTAGAGATTTCGCAAGAGGACGAATTGTGTCATTCGGACGTAGAAAGTCAGAACGAGAACGATGAGTTGCCAGGCATCCATCAAACATTTGATACTTTAGGCGATACGGAATTATCGGATGTTGAAGAAAGAATTTAACGTGAGAGGCTAGAGGAACTCACACAGAAATCACCCCAAACACCACACTGATTATAATTAAAAATAAAAAATACAACAAAAAAATAAAAAAAAAATAAAATAAAAAAAAGTGTTTCGTTTTACCTACATCATTTTTAAAAATACTTTTTAATATTTTCATCCTCGATATTGAATCCGCTGAACGTTTTGTCTTTTTTTTTTAAATTCTGACTCCAGATTCGTAATCAGCGCCCTCGAAAACCCATAGATACCACGTTTTAAGTAGATCCAATAATTTTTTTAAATACTCGTCCACCATAATGGATCCGCCATTTTGTTTTTTGAAATTATGACTTCAGATTCGAAGTCAGCGCCCTCGAAAACCCCTAGATACCACTTTTTAAGTATATCCAATAATTTTTTGAAATAAGCATCCGACATATTGGATCCGCCATTTTGTTTTTTAAAATTCTGACTACAGATTCGGAGTCAGCGCCCTCGAAAATCCCTCGATACCACTTTTTAAGTATATCCAATAATTTTTTGAAAAAGTCGTCCACCATATTGGATCCGCCATTTTGATTTTTGAAATTCTGACTTCAGATTCGGAATCAGCAACCTCGAAAAATATATATAAGTGTCCTTGCAATTCATTGTTATACATTTTGATGTGTTTTTCGACTTTTGGTCACGGAACCGGGTCGCCTGGCCCACTGTGCACTTTGTCACGAGTTTCACATTGACATGTTTTCGTCCGTTCTCCAGTGTTTTCCCGTAAACTGCATTATTCATTAATTTGAACAGGTTCTTTTCAAATTCATTCTTACCATTTGTTCCGAGTTTAGTATTGAGATCAATAAAATCCTTAAGCCATGTGGATTGATTAAATTTAATAACTCTGTGAATTTTGACAAGTTTAAATCCATTATCTATTGCATGTTTGAGAGCCCGGTAATGGAGAACGCACTTTTGTTTCGGCAGGAGAGTAGTTAGAAGCTTCTCCTGGCTTGACCCTGGTGGTTTCAAGTGTTCTGGACAGAACAGCAAGTCATTGTGTGTGTCTTGGAGTACGGCTGGATAATCCAAATCTACTTCTAGTATACAGCCAATAGGTGAATCGTCAGGAACATTGAAATCAAAATTTTTCAATTTCTTAACCCACTCGAAACCACCATAAGTAAGCGGTTTTCCCATGGCCCAACCGTACAGCTTATTTGCATCAAAATATATGATGTAGAATAACTCCCCATTATCGTTGAAAACTGTCATATACTTATTGTTGGCAATGTCATATCTGTTTGGACATTGACTCACTCCACCCTTCTGTTTTTATTTGCAGACAGTTGTCTGCTAACTAGTCTAAAAAGATCCTTTATCTATACGTAATGAAAATTAAATGACTGAATCTTGCTATCCTGATAATCCTCTTCTTCATCACTACTCTCTTCATTTACGTACTCTTCTTCTACTCAGAGAAGGTTCACGTGGAGATTCCTCTTCTGTGAAGTTTTTCTTCTTTTCACACACACACACACACACACACACACACACACATACACTATTCACTTCACTAATGTTTATTATTTTATTTGCTTTGATCACTATTCACTTCAGATGTTTCGTACACTGAGTTCGAAAACGAAATGACTGCGCTTTGCTCCAGTCCAGCTTTTATTAGACGTCACCCCCATTCTACACACCTCAGTGTAAGGTTCTAGAAACTTCGATGCAAGGAATCTCGAAAGCAATAGCCCCTTCTCGAAACTTTGATCATTTTTTCTCGAATGTAGGTAAAGATTAGATCCAATATCGATACTTCTATAACCTTATGGAAACTTTGATTGGTTTTTGTGGAATATAGTAGGTTTCTAGATATTTTGATACAAGAAATCTCGAAAACAATAGGCTTGTCCAGAAACTTCGATGTATAGAAAATCTTCAGAGATATCGTCCAGACAGAGATTTCTGGAAGGATCGACATTTATCTTATCTCAGAACCCTTGAAACAATACGTCACAGTCTCGTATGCTATATAAGTAGACTGCGCAGCCTTATGTACTGTAAAATACTACTACGCATCGGTAAGTATCGTAGGAATGCACTGCGCAGCTGTATATGTGGCAGAACTCTACTGCGCAGCCGTATATACCACCAAACTGTATTGTGCAGCCATGTGTATCATAGAAGTCTACTGCGCATCCGTAAGTGTCCTAGAAGTGTACTGCGCAGCAGTATATGTGGAATAACTCTACTGCGCATACATATATACCACCAAGCTGCACTGCGCAGCCGTGTGTATCATATAAGTCTACTGCACATCCAGAAGTGTCTTAAAAGTGTACTACGCAGCTATATGTACCATATAACTCAACTGCGCAGCCCTATTTACAACCGAACGGTAGTACGCATCCGCATGTGTCACAGAAGCCTATTTCGGTGAAGCACACCGATAAATGTTGAAGAACTCAACTGCGCGGCCTTATGTATCTTTACCTAAATTCCAGAAAGAACGGTCGAACTTTCTAGAAAGGGCTTACTGCTTTTGAGATTCCATGCATCGAATTGTGACATGTTGGAATGCGTGGCGTATTTTTCATTGATCCTCTATATGAAATCGTTGATAATATTTCATATGCTATACCTGAGCCACCAATGCCATAAAAGCCTGACTGAATAAGTCGTCGCATGTTTTTATTATTAGTTTATATTATTTTAGTGATTCTTAATTGCATGACCATTATTACTGTTTGGAACTGAAGAGGGCCCCTACCTGGACCGAAACATTTGCCGATCCTTAAAGTTTATTTTACAACTAACTAGATCTGAAGAAATAGACCCCATAGCCAATGAAATATTATCAACGATTCCATGCTTCGAAATATCTACGAACGTCGATCGTTCGTTTTAGAATTTAGCTAAAGATTACGCATCCAATATCGGTGGTTCTAGCAACTTGATGCAGGTAGAGCCCCGCGTGCAACGAAACTTGCGAAAACTTCGATCGATCTTTCTAGAATGTAAGTATGTTTTTTTCTAGCGCCGTTGGCAGCTAGTGTGTCGAACCGTCTAGAAGCCACCGATGGATCTTTCCTAGCATAATCACTAGAACTCATATCCTGTATCCATACTTCTTTCTCTATGTCTCAAGCCTTCTCGAAACTTCGTTGTATAGAAAATCATCAGAGATAACCACGTCTACAAGGAAATTTCTAGAAAGCTCGATACATCAGAAAATCGTTAGAGATCACCTCGTCTACAAACAAACTTCTAGAAGCCTCGAGACATTGAACATTGCATATGTCACATTATAAGTGGAAGCTAAGACTTTACTTTTCCTGTAAAGTCCGCAGAGATTACATTTAATATCGATGCTGCTAGAAACTTTAACGACAAATAAAACTTCCACAGGAATAGCTCCAGAAATTTCTAGAAACTTCGATGTACAGAAACTCGTCAAAGATCACATCAAATTTCTAGAAATTTCGGGAATCCCCTAGCTCACATAGGCCAAATATGTTTCTAGAAGTTTCAAGATCTCAGAGGAATTTCCGATCCCACGAGCGCCATCTACACAAAAAGCTTGTATCCGACTCGGTCGGTAAAACAGGGACCAGCCTTGCCGACTCGGTCATGGATTCATGTAAGTGATCTACCTTACCGACCGAGCAGTTACCGACTGTTGGGAACTGACCAGTGGCACTATCTGTCGGCGGCAGCTGGAACTACGTAGCAAGTTCAATTACCGGCTGTCGATAAGTTGCCGGCACTGTTTTACCGACTGAGGTGCCACCGAACCCGCCTAGCTATACTACTCTGAATTTCATGAACAGCAATGCACTCAAATCTTTCAAATCCTTTTTTCCTCACATCAGTTTAAAATACTATTAATTATTAAAGAATATTAAATATTATAAGATATTAAAGATATTAAAGAACATACCTATAATGATTGTTTCAGAAAAATTTAATGAATGGCAACTGCATATTATCGCCTAAAAAAAATCTCCAATTAAAAAGAACTACTGTTGAATTCACAATCTCGAGTGATTCCTCGAATGCTAAACAATTTTGAGTAGAAAATTCAGATTCTTCTGTAGATGCGCCAATAGAAGTAGATTATTTTATAGTTGATACTGATCATTCACGGGATCTTTAGGATGTCGATGGTTTACATGATTCCAATGATGACGATAATTCACGTGTTTATGATGATGATCCTTCAAGAAATAATCATTCCGATTGTACACTTGATCCTGATGCTGACGTTTATTCGTCAAATCTCATAGACAGTTCACTTGATCACGATGCTGATGATCGTTCTTCAAATATCACAGACTCATCTGTAGAGTACACTCACAGATCACCAGATTGCAGGTCGACGCATTCTCGATCATCTATGTCTTTTTCTTCTTCTCAGCAATCGGAACAGTCAGATGAAAGCTTACTTCCAGGAAATCCAAACGATGGCGCAGCGGCTGCACCACCTTCTTTTCGTAAAAAATTGCAAAACTGTAAGATTTACGAAAAATCTGACAGTTGAAGCAGTAGAAGTGATTCTACAGATCTGACGATCGGAAAATATACCAAATCTTCTAAAATCAACAGCTACTTTGCTGCGTACCAAGTCGAACAAAAATATAAAAGCTATGAAAAGCTCTAAGAATACAAATGGATCTTACGTATATTTTGGAGTAGAAGAAGGATTGAAAGCCATAATTACCAATAAATATACTGAGAACATCATATCGTTATTATTCGATACTGATGGCTTACCGTTATATAATAATTCAAGCGAGCAATTTTGGGCTAACTTAGGACTTGTTCAGCATGTTAAATATGAATCGAAACCATTTATTGTTGCTGTGTTTAGCGGCGATTCCAAGCCTCAGAGTGTAGACGATTATTTGAAAGATTTTGTCACGGAAATAAGTTCTCTAGTTCTACTCTCTGATTTTTTCATGTAGTCCGGTCACTTTGGGCGTAAATATGTCAGAGACGAAGAACGGTAAGAAAAAATTGTGTAATTCATGTAAATGTGTCTTTATTTCTGCGTCAATTACATGTTTTACGGTTATGTGCGAAAATCTGGTGAGGAACTGTCATCGTTTATTTGCCGAAAAACACCGAAATAAGGAGCTTGGAGTACACAGGTCAACTTTGAGAAACTCTTGTATTGTCAATTTTGCCTAAAAAATTTTGAAAAAAATTCTCGCTGATTCTTCAAAGCCTTAAGAACTTAAATATGTTTGAAGAAATAAAATATTTTCATAAACATGACTATAAAGTAGTTCACAAGAAAAAAAATTATCTTCCGTACTACTGCACCTATGACAACGAGCAAAAGCTGTTAATGTTTGAAAAGGGGAAAGCATTAACGCCATATAAAAAGATTATATTTAAAAAATGTTTATGAGAAATAATCAATAATTTAAAGACTGGAGTTGGTGAACTAAAATACAAAGGCTCCTTTGTGTAAGCGATAGTGCCGCCTCTTCTATTTGCCACTCAGCGGGATTCTCAAAGTAGGGTCGTAGCTACTTTGGGCGCACTTGAACTGCGCCCGCTATCAACTACCCTGCCAATATGAAACCTGAAATGCGCAGATTAATTTATGCGCATACTAAACATATACTATAGTTATTATTATTATTTTTTGAGAAATTATGTGGTAAAGATGCAAAAAGGAAGCATAGTCGAATAAGCACTTCATTCGAATTTCAACTTCTAAAGGCAAATAACATATCATCGTAGTCGCCAAAAATCATAGATTTCGAATACCATATTTGTAATTAGCTACGTGCAAAATAAGTGGAATGGATACCTCGTATTATGCTTTTCATCAGGTACGGAGGACAAGGCATGTCCCTTCAATTTATTTCAATATTATCCACGAAAAAGTAGGAGAAACACTTCATCAATAGGTATTCTGACCGTGGGCCCAGTTTAGGAAGCTAATGAAGAGGGCCACCTGGCTAGCAGGTAAAACTCTGATCGTGGACGTAATTCCTGTCCACCGGATACTTTTTCCCGAAAGTCTAATTTTTCTGGAGAGTCTGGTTTTACGTCGAATCTGAAATAAATTACAAAGGTTTAACGTTATGACAATTTTCGATATAATAATCATATTAAAGATGCATTATGGATGGTATTTTATAAATGGTATTTTATAAATGGTATTTCAAGTGTTTGAAGAAAAACCGTAGAATAAAATTGGAAAAAATGAAATAATTGAAAAAAAAACCTAGGAGATATTCAAAATGGAGAATTTTGTTCCTTTTTTCTTTGAACTTTCATGACTTTAGTGATTTTAATGATATTTTTAATTTATTTATTAAATTATATTATAATTATTGAACTATGTTTATTATATATTTTTTATTTATTTACATAAATATATTATTAATATAATATAAAATTATACATAATTTTTAATTATAATAATTACATAATCTATTATATCACAATAATCCGTTAATTTAGACATATCATTTTCTAATAAAAATATTTTATTAAATTTTATTTATGAAGTTTAAATTGTTACGTTCGTATTATTTTTAAAACTCCTTTTTCATTTAACCTAGTACCTTCATCATAAAGAACCTGAGATACTGACCCAGTGAACCACAATTGCAACGGCTCTAGTGCCTCCATATGCAATCGCAATGCATTCCGGAGTTATCTGTTACCACGAGTTTTTAAAATATTAAGAAAATAATAACTGATCTTTAGAACGAACAATACGACTTGGAGAATTTAGCAAGGACCAAGAGTTACGAGCAAAATCTCTCCATAGG
Source organism: Euceroptres primus (assembly GCA_037177015.1). Classification (NCBI taxonomy): domain Eukaryota; kingdom Metazoa; phylum Arthropoda; class Insecta; order Hymenoptera; family Figitidae; genus Euceroptres; species Euceroptres primus. The sequence goes on along the minus strand of JBAGKK010018801.1, from coordinate 4,660 downwards.
TCCATCTAATGAATTGTTTTTTTAAAGGAAAATAGTTAATTATTTCACATTGATTTATTTAAGCTCGCTTCTAAAGAGTCGCTTGGCAGGCATATCGCAGTGTACATGTGAACGCATTATACGCACACATTGCATATGCACGGCTACACACATACTTAGCAAACAAGAGGTCGTTTCCCTCTATCATCCACACAAATATGATTTCCCACCATTTAATCACATATTACCATTTCTCCGTCCAGTACTCCACACTCCGTTCCTTCCAAATCTAGAAACCCAATAAGAACTCAGACTATTCCCTACTCCTGAAAAATGCGCATCTTCATCGTGGTTCCCACCACTAAATTCTGTCACCCAAGTAAAACGTTACACTTCCCAATCCAAAAGAAATCAATCTTTTCCAACTCTTAAATAATTCCACACCTTCAATATTTACTTAAAGCCAATGAAACAATAAGACATTCCCCACTTCTATATAATTCCTATTTCTTCTAACATCCACATCAATATCATTTCCCACCCTTTATTGCCGTCCATCACCTTTTCCAATCTCCCAGCCAATATTCTATTCCAACTTAAATTTGAAAGACATTTACCTCTCAGACCTTTTAGCCAATCAACAAAAGACCTATCCCTTGCTCCTACGAAATAAACCCCACTAAAATTCACAGCTCCGACTCCCTATCTTTCCCACTCCTGCTGACCTCAAATTTCAGGTATAAAAACCCGTGCATCGCCAGCAGAAGCTTCTCCCTCCGTTTCGAACAGTTAAGTAAACTCGCTTAAGTTCTCAGAACACAAAAGTCCCGTCATTCGCTTCATTCAAACACAGCTATTTTTACATAATATTAACAACAGTAATAAAAGGCGTTTCCACCGAGGTAGAGTTTTCCATCGAGGAGACCGTTAAGTTAGGGAAATCGTGTAAAAATTCCGTTAAAGATTGTAAACGTGGTAGAAGTGTAACGACGTAAATAAATAGACAATCTCGATAACCTGTGTAATCGGAAAGAGATAAGTTCTCTTCAGTGTGCACCGAATTCCGAACATTTCACGCAAGTATTAAATTGTATCTTAATTTTAAGCTATTGATAAAATATAAATATTACTTTGTTCTACCATATTTCCTCTCATTTCATTTCAAAATCATGTCATAACGGATCCCGTAGATCCGATGAAGCAACGTCCCCACAACAAATAAGAATACAAGTTTTACCAACTTGTTCGAAAAAAGGCAACACCTCCGATGTGTAATAATAACGAAACGTGACACTAAAAATGAATCTCATAAAATAAATAGTTTGAAAACACGAACCTTCAAACTAAAACAAATAGTGCTGTGAATAAATAAATTTTAAGCAACTTTTATTGAAGTATCAGATGTCGCACTCACTCGTGCGTGTCGCGAAATAAAGAAGAATTTGCACTACATTCTTAACCCGAAATACAAAGTAAAATAATTATTTATTACAGAAAAATTATGTATTTATTACTTATTTATAATTTATTAAATAATAGTTATAATTATGATTCTAACTAATAATTATTATAATTACATAATTAAATAGTGAATAATACTAATTATAATTCATTAATTAAATTATTATTAATAATTTATAATTTAATAATTAATTAATCATATTGCAAGTATTAACAGAGAGAATCGTGGAATGTTGAAGAACATGTATTTATAAATCTTATTATATTGCAATATCTTTTATTATGAATGATATGTAATCACCTGAAAGTTAATTATAATATATACACAGTAGATCCGGAAAATGACTCATAATTATATTAAAAGTTAAATAATTCATAAACGCCCCAAATCACACCAGAAACACCCGTCTGCGGTACTGGACTCCCGAATCTACATCACGAGAATGCATGCGGTATTACCACCACCCCAACTTTTCCGTGCTGAGAGAGAAGTTGAAGAAATGGAAGGGTCACATCTGGCGTTTGAGAAAAATCCCTAAAATTTCTCCTCGCTGTTCAGGTCTGCTCTAAAAGTCTAAAACGTGTCAGGCTTTTAGAAGAATAGCTGAGTATTCTTCGGAATGCCTAAATAAACCACCCTGCCGATGAAACGGCACTGAAACGGCAATGGCCAACGGCACTGGGCCGCCAGCGCCGTTTCAGTGCCTGTTTGTGCTGACTTCGGCACCTAAACGGCACTGAGATTTGGAACAGCTGTATTAGGGGGATCGACCTTTCGTTTCGAGGAAGGATCGGGGGCGTCCTAAAACCCTAAGGGGCCTAAGGGTCGTCACTAGTCCCCTTCTACAATTGAGGGGCCGGATGCAATAAGGGGACGAGCGCTCGAAAACACGAAAAAGAATTGTCTAAACGTCTTGTGATATCGAAGTTTTCAAGTTCAAGAAAGTAAAATAAAGAAAATATGGCCTTGTAGAGAATGACAAGGCGGAACTTTTTTCTATTCAAAATTTTTTTCCCCAGTGTATATTTTTAATAATAAAACTGAAAAAGTGAAAAAAAAATTTTCCCAAATTCAATTATTTTTTAAAACATAAATCGTCTTTACTCAAACAAATATTATAGAAACTGTTTGAGATTTGGTATACACACGAATTATACTCTAGCGATGCCTACAAAATAAAGAAAAAAGTTAAAACTGCCAATAGTTTAATAATAATTAATCACAAATTGAGACCTGACGGTAAGCACGTTTTTTAAGTTTCGGCGAAGAGAAGTATCGAGTGAACTTCAAAGTTGAAACAACTTCCAGTGGGACGTTTGTTCCTCACTATTAACGGAAAATTTCTGGAAATTTTTAGATCGATTCATTAAAAATTTGCGGAAATATCCATTTTATAAGAAAGCACGCGCCGCCGTCTACGATTGCATCGTTAGCAGATTCAAGCGCTTCTCAACGCAACACTAACGATGCAATCGTAGACAGCGTGCTTTCTCACAAAATGGATATTTCCGCCAATTTCTAATGAATCGATCTAAAAATTTCCAGAAATCTTCCCTCAATAGTGAGGAACAAATGTCTCACTGGAAGTTGTTTTGATTTTGAAGTTCACTCGATACTTTTCTTCATCGAAACTTAAAAAACGTGCTACCGTCAGGTCTAAAATTGCAATTAATTATTATTAAACTATTGGCAGTTTTAACATTTTTCTTCATTTTGTAGGCATCGCTAGAGTATAATGCGTGCGCGTAGTAAATTTCAAACCGTTCCGTCTCGTCATTCTCTACAAGCGCATTTTTTTTTTATTTCAGTTTTTTGAACTTGAAAATTTGGATACATTTGGTCAATTTTTTTCGCGTTTTCGACATTTGGTCAATACTTTTTCGCGTTTTCGAGCGCTCGTCCCCTTATTGCATTCGGCTCCTCAATTCTTAAATTATTTATATTATTTATTCACATCAACATTATACTTATCTTTTACGTGTTAATTTTTTTATATTTCTTACTTATTATTTATACAGTACATCCCTTTGATGAAAATTCTAAAAATGATGACCGTTTTTAACTATCTCTTACCGTTTACGACATACTTGATACTTATTCTAATTTTGAACTTTTTAAAACAAATTTTAGATTCTTATAATCGTGAAAATCCATAGGATCTGAATTTTTCACTACCAATTTGCTAATTACAAACCTTGCAAAAATTTTCATATATAAATTTCAATCCTCTTCACCTAGCCATTGCTTTATTGTGGAGTTCGTGGAAAGGCTCCTCCACTGGGACATCGCCGAGGCTAAGGCTATCATAAAACAGTGACCAGGTGTAGAGGATTAAAACTCGAAAAAACATTTTCAGTTTTGCAATTAGTAAATTGATAGTGAAAAATTTACAATCTACGTATTATTACGATTACAAATATGTAAAATCTTCCTCAAAATGTTAAAAATTTCAATAGTTAAATTATTTTCAATTTTCGGTACTGAGTCGGTACTGAACCCAGTACCGTATAAGTCCCGTTTAAGTACCGTTCTGCCGACAGGGATATAAAAATAATATTATTCAAATTTATTAATTTTAATTATTATATTTAAATTATTAAATAATCAATTAATCAATCAAAATTAATAATACTTGTATATTTTGAATACAGGATTTACTTAATTTTTACGTATTTAGCCTATCAGATATTGCATCTTTAAAATTATATATTTAAAAATTCCTTTTGAGAGAACTATATATAGTTATACACTATACAGCATGGAGGCATACCACAATCACTTTCACTGACACTATAGTATGCACTACTAACACACCTTGTCAAAGACCTCACAGACTAGATTCATTGGAATAAGATAGCCGTTTAAAAATTAAAATGGACACTTAAAGGGGATTTCAGGTATAGAAAACTTACGCCACTGAAACGGCAATGGTTAGTGCCGTTACATCGGCAGGACAGGCACTTGGACGCCAGGTATATATTTCGTCCCAAATTCTTTTGAACACTGGCAGCCGGCTGAATGCCTAGGCAGTCGGCTAAAAGCCTAAATCCTCTAAATGCCTACGACATATATACGACAATTTGAGGTTAGGTTATAATAAAGGACGTTGGTTAAACGACTTAGAAAATGGCCGCATGGATACGAAATTTTTCTAAGTCCAAACCCCCAATAAACCCGTCACTGAGCGGCACCTATTTAATGTTGAGATTTGCATTTAGA
>JBAGKK010018790.1:0-11593 GCA_037177015.1 Euceroptres primus | reverse complement strand
GCAGGAGTCAGTGCGAAATAAGGAGAAATAAGGTAAATCAACAGTAAATAAGGCGCTCTAAGGCGCTCGTCTGATTCCAGAGTGAACAGCCCCTCGGTCGCCAGTACAAGTCAAAACAAGTCTGATAAGTAACTTATGTATGGAAGTTCTAGGAGAATAATTGCAGCAGTTATTTTTTCAGTTGACAGGTAAGTAAATTCATTCAAAATTCATAATCAAAAATAAAAGTAGTAAGAATTTGAAACAATCTAATACTAAACGCTGTAATAAATATAATAATAATAATAATAACATAACTACTAGTCCCAAGCTGAAAATAACATAACCTAGGAATTTTAATATAAACCAATTTTATACACATTTATCATTAAGCAAATTTCAAGGTCATTGAACATTACCGTTAACCAATGATATTCAAGAATTGTTTTAAATGGAGTGTAACTACTTTTGTATTTTGTATATCGACAAATAAAAAAATAACCTTGAATTGTTCTTTTAGGAATTATAATAATAGTTCCAATATGAAATTATAATGGAATTAGTTCCAGGAACTAAACTAAAATACTTATTAAATATTAATATTAAATATAAAATACAAATAAATATAAATAAGTAAATTGATAAATAAGTATAATAAATAAGTAAATATAATAAATAAGTAAATAGAGATAAATACAAACAAACATATTAAATACATATAAAATATAGTTATATTTTAAAATCATTTAAAACTGAAGGCTGAATGCTTGAAGTTTGAATTAAACGATTAAGTTAAATTTAATTAATTTAATAATTAAATTAATGAATTAATAACTCAATTCATTAATTTAATTATTTTAATTAATTAATTGAATTATTTTAACTATTAACATAAAAATAATCTTAAATAAGGACATCGAAAATCGTAGTGTTATTTTTTTATTCCGGAAAAATGCAAATGTTAAATTTTTTTTGATTATTTTGTTTTTTCGAAAAAATGTAACAATTTCCCAAAAATAAAAAATGTCCATTTTATCAATACATAACAAAGAATAATAAAATAAATTTGAATAAAATAAACATTTAAAATATAATTAACAATTTTATAATATCTGTTAGTTTTTGTTGTGCTTTAATATTCAGGTCATAATGTCGAATATTACTTTATATAGTATTGAAATATAATACAAATGGATAAAAAAATGGACGAAAACGTGAATTCGAATAAAAAGAAAAAGTCAAAGGGCAAATATCGAAAGAAGCAAGGCAACGAAGAAAATTTCAATCCAAATAAAATGACAAAATCACGATTCAGAAAACAAAGGATACAAGGAGAAAATGAAACATTAACTCACAATGAAATAAAAAAGTTGGCGAAAAAAAACCGAAAGAAGAAACGGAGGTAAATTGACAATTATTTTAATTATGTAAATTTATTCCTTCTGAAATTTAATTACACAGAGGTGTTAATAACAGTCTGTGTTGAAAATGTAAAATTTGTGAAAATTGACTAATTTAAATTTTAAAGTAAAAATTCAAAAACATTATTTAATTGTCTATTTTTGATAAAAATAATAAATAATACACTTTCTTGTGTTGAGAATGAAAATGTGTAAAAACTGACTAATATAAAATTAATTTTATTTTTATCTTATCTATGAAAATACTTTTGTTTTGGCGAAACAATCGTACACAATCTTTCGTAATCTGTCATTGGAGAACCGTTTATTATACTCGGTGTTCAAGAGAGTCACTTCAAGAGAAATATTTTCTAATTTATCTTTAACTTATTTCTTGCAAAAAATAACGATTAAATTAAAAATTTGAATTAAAAATATGGAAAACAATTAATCACTTTTATAAAATTATGAATTGAATTAAATAATTTTGTAGTCTACATAATTACAAGCAGGAATTACTTTAACTAACTGTGAATTAAATCTAGCGTATTTTCTCCTTGTTTATATTTTTATTATTTCACTTAACGTTTTACGGTTTCATTTCATTATTTTTTTCTTTCCTCATTATAATAAATACTTTGTATTAATTTGTAATTTTTTAAATATTGTATAAATTCGCTTTATTTCTAGAAAAATTTTTGCGATCAAGAAACTAAAAATGTACAAATTATTTTAATAGTTAATGCTAATTTTTTTCAATACTATAAATGATCAAAATTTTCTTAACCTTTAGTAAAAAAAATTATATGTCAATGGATTTGTTTTGAATCAAGGATTATTTGCTTATCGACGTAAAATTATGGAAGTTTCAGCAGATATTTCAAAAAATAACATTTTTTAAGGGTATGTGATACATAATGACGTCACGAATTACCGACCGATTTTTTATTTACATTTATCGAGTTTATTAGGAGAGAAATGCAAATATAGTGCTGAAATTTTGGGAAATAATAAAGAATATATTTAGGCATCGATGTCTGGTGCGTTTTAATTTCTATTTCGAGAAAAAAAATTTTTCCAAAATAATTTTTTTTCAAAATAAAAATTAAAACGCACCAGACATCGATTCCTTGACATATTCCTTATTATATCCTCAAATTTCAGCATTAAACTTGCATTTCTCTCTTGGTAAACCCGCTGAATTTAAATAAAAATTCGGTCGGTAATTCGTGATATCATTATGTATCAAATACCCTTAAGTGTTATGAATAAAAATTGATTTATTACTATTTTAATTGTTATTTTATTTATTCTAATACAATTTTTACTTTTATTATTATTTATTAAGGGCATTTGATATACAATGACGTCACAAATTACCGACAAATTACCTTATTTATATTCAGCGGGTTTATTATTATTAGAGAAATGCAAATGCAGCGCTGAAATTTTGGGAAATGATGAAGAATATATTGTGGCGTCGATGTCTGGTGACTTTCAGTTTTTATTTTGAACAAAAATTATTTTTTCAAATTTAGTGTTGCCTTGTAATTGGAAAGTATTTTTATTACAAAAATTTAATGCAACCTAAGTGGTGCCCTTGTCCTTTTCTAAAGTTTCTTTCTGCTTTGACAGCATCGCACTCTCACCTTGATTATAGTCCAGCGACTATAGGCCTTCGTTTTAATTACAAATAAGATTTCGCGCATATTTCCATTAGCCTCATTTATGATAACATTGATGTTATTTTCTTTAGTTAGCTGCAAATGCAACAAAAATTAATAATAAATGAAAATATCTCAGGTCCTCCATGTGCAATAGGGTGGTCCAAAATTTTTTTTTCGAATTTTGAAGCATATCCCCTCAAATTTGTTCAAACCCACAAAAAAATAAATGTGTTTTTTGTTGTAAAAAAATGATATTTGGAGGTTGCCGAAGCCTCAAGAATCTTAACACGTATTTCCCATAAGAAAAAAAGACGTTTTTGTAAACTTTATTCAGAATCGTTAATATTAGGTGAATCGAGTTGAAACTTAACATTTCTCTTCACAATTAGCCATAGAGCACGAATAAAAAATTGCTTGTTTACAACTTTTCAGTTAGAACAAGGCAATAATAAATTAAAGTTAACAGAAATAATTTTTTAAAAAATTTATTATTATTCATGACAATGTTCTCTTAGAATAATGCTAGAAAGTTGTGGTTTTTTCTCAAATTTTCCACTTTTTGTTTACTTTTCAATCAGAATGAGATAATAATTATTTCCAGTTAACAGAATAATTTTTTAAACAATTTTTTAATATTTTAATAATATTCTCTTTGAATAATGATAGAAAGTTACGGTTCTTTCTGAAATGTTCCACTTTTTCTCCACTTTTCGCTTAGAGGGAGTTAATAATTAATGCAATTTCATAAACATAATTGTTTGAACCAATTATTATTATTTATAACTATCTTCTCACACAGTAATGCTACATAGTTGCGGTTTTTTCTAAAATCTCTATATATGTATATTATCATCGATGATATGTTTTCTCCAGGGAAGGGGGGGGGGAGGACGCTGATAGTAAAATGTGTGCAATTCCAAATTTTTCTTTTACGCTTTGCAATAAACTTCGTGCAGTAATTCAAAACGAAATTTTTACAAGTCATTTACAGACCCACTCTTCCCACCTACTCCTAATTATTCCATCCTTTGTTTTTATCTCTACTGTAAGGTAGCCTTTTTGTTTAAATTGATATTTTTAAAACATTAGCAAAAGAGTAAAAATACTTCACTTTGAAGAAAATAGAATACTATTTCGAAAATTATTCTTGTTGATGTTCATTTATTATTTGCTCGTAACTGAAAAGTCAAAGCAAAACTGAAGATTTCCGAAAAAGGCGTATCAATCTAGCATTACTCTAAGAGAAGATAGTTATCAATTTTTATGAATTCATAGTTATCAGTAATCAATTATTTGAATAATTATGTTTGTTAACTTGCAATAATTATTATCTCAGTAAGTGAAAAGTGGACAAAAAGTTTAAAATTTCAGAAACAAACCGCAACTATCTAGCATTACTATAGGAGAAGATAGTTTATAAAGAATAATAATTTGTTTAAACAATAATGTTTTTTAAATTGCATTAATTAATAATTCATTCTAAGCGCAATAATAATAATTGGTTTAAACAATTATGTTTGTTAAATTGCATTAATTATTAATTCACTCTAAGCAAAAAGTGGAGAAAAAGCGGAATACTTAAGAAAAAACCGCAACTTTCTAGCATTATTCAAAGAGAATATTATTAGAAATAATAATGAGTTGTTTAAGCAATTATGGTTGTTAACTTGAATTAATTATTACCCCCCCCCCTAATCGAAAAGTGGACAAAAAGTGGAAAATTTTAGAAAAAGCAGCAACTTTCTATAATTATTCTAAGAGACTATTGTAATAAATAATAAAAAATTGTTTAAAAAATTATTTTTGTTAAATTTAATTGATTATTGCCTCGTTCTAACTGAAAAGTTGAAAAAAGTTGAAAAATTCGGGAAAAACCGCGACTTTCTAACTCTATTCTAAAAGAAAATTGCTATAAACAATAATAAATTGTTTTAAAAAATTCTTTAAACATCTAATTATCCGTAGAAAGTTACATTTTATGTACTAGATACAATTTTTACTAAAAAGCCGCCAAAAAATCATAATTAGCGCCAAAAACTTGCAAAACCCAATTTTTTACTTATGGGGTTTTGTCGGTTCCCTGTAAACCAGACTTATTTGGGTGATATTTAAAAAGCAATTTTTGACTCGTATTCTATGGCTAAATGTAAGGAGAAATGTTAAGTTTCAACTCGATTCACCTGATATTGACGATTCTGAATAAAATTTACAAAAACGTCTTTTTGTCTTACGGGAAATACGTGTTAAACTTCATGGGGCTTGCAGAACCTCTAAATATATTTTTTTTTCAAAAAAAAACGCATTTTTTTTTTGGATTCGAACAAATTCGGGGGAGAGGGGATATGCATGAAAATTCGGAAAAAAATTTGGACCACCCTATTGCACATGGATGACTTGAGATATTTTTGTTTATTATTAATTTTTAGTATGCATTTACAGCGAACTAAAGAAGAACATCGATGTTATCATAAATGAGGCTAATGAAAATATGCGCGAAATATTTTTGTAATTAAACGAAGGTATATTTTTGCTGAGTATAATCAAGGTGAGAGTGCGATGCTGTCAAAGCAAAAAGAAAGTTTGGAAAAGAACAAGGGCGCCACCTAGGTTGCATTAAATTTTTGTAATGAAATACTTGCCAATTACAAGGCAACACTAAATTTTGAAAAACAATTTTTTTCAAAATAAAAGCTGAAACTCACCAGACAGCGATGCCTCAATATTTTCTTCATCATTTCCCAACGTTTCAGAGCTACATTTACATTTCTCTAATAATAAACCCGCTGAATATAAATAAGGTAATTTGTCGGTAATTTGAGACGTCATTATGTATCAAATGCCCTTAATATAAGTAAATTAAGGCCTTTCCGACTATATTATTTATTTATTTTATACTATACCGACTCTAAAACACATTTTTATTATTTATTTATATTATACTATACCGACTCTAAAACACATTTTTATTATTATTATTTTACGTTCAAATATATCTGGATATTTATTTTTAAAATTTGAAAAATCTAGGATTCCTCTATGAGGAAATATAATGGATCAATAGACCTACACATTTTCATAAATATCTACATTTTCAGTACAAACACCACCAAAAAAACTTCAATATATTTGCTGGAAGTTCCTGAATATCCAATTCCAGGAGAATTATTCAAAGTTTTGAAACGAAATCTTGAACAATATGCTGGCATCTCAGAACAAGGGGAGGAATGGCGCAGTTTTCTGAAACGTTTGCCCGAAGTAAAGGACATAGAGGAAACGGATTACTTAAAGATGTTGAAAAATCTTATGTACGTAGAAGATTATTACAACGAAGAAGCAATGAAGCAGTTCAACTTATACAAGCAGAAAATTCTTCGGTCTTCGGTCTCTCGAGGTCAATTTGTAATCTTAGTACCAGGTCTCGCCGATGACAGACCTTCTGTAATGCCGAAGGATCTCGTAGAAGTTCAAAAAGTTGGGTCTGGGTATCGGAGGATATACAAATTAAGGGTAACTTATGTCGGTCTAAGCTACGTGACCGTTACAGCAAATGCTAAGTAAGTTAAAAAACTAAAAAAGATATGATTTTTAAATTATTTTTTAAAGATTTGATTATTTCTTTAACTAAAGAAAGAGAATGGGTAAACACCCAATAAGTTAACAAATGAGAGAAATTCTGATAGCCAATATTTCCAAACCAAAAGTTTGTCGACCAAAAATTAACGACATATACCTAAAAATTTTCGACTGCTAAAATTCCTGACAAGAATTTAGATTTCTGAATTATGAAATTATCGAAATTTTTAATTTTCAACATACCAAATTCCCCAAATGAGTCTGCCAAAATTCTTCAAAATCTTAAAAAATTCTCAAAAGTTTCACATCCCTGGCTAGAATCTAGTAAAATACTTCAAAAACTAGAGTTTTAGAACCTTTCGAACTCTATACAGTTTTCTAAATTCCTTCATGAAATCTTTTGGATTTTTCGACAATCTTCTAGAATTTTCTAGAATATTACAAACTTTCCATATACTTATAAATTCGTTAAACCTCCTAAATTCTTTCAAAATCCTTTAAAATCTTCAAGATTTTTTATAATGGTTTAGAATCTTCCAGAGATTTTCTGATTTTTTCAAAATCTTCTAAAACCCTCCAGCATTATCTAGAATCTTCTTAAATTCCCCAAGATTTTTTAAAACTCTTACAAAGATATACAGCCTTTTTCAGAGTTCTAAAATCTTCGAAAACAACCCAAAACCTATTACGATTTTTTTAAAATGGTGTAGACTGTTTCACAGTCTTTTAGAATCCTCAAAAATCTTTAGAATTCTGACCTACTAAACTTCTAATATCTTCTGGTCTCTTCCAGACTCTAGAGAATTTTAAAAATTTTTTTAAAAAGTCTAGAAGATTCTTGACTCTTGAGGATTATGGGGTTCTTTTGCAGATTTTAGAGAGTTCTAAAAGATTCTGCAAAACTCTGGAATTTAGAATATTCTGGAAAAATCTAGTGAATTTTTTAAAATATCAAAGAATCTTGGGAGATTTTGTAAGATTTTATAATGTTATGGAAGAGTCTAGAAGATTTGATTATGGAAAATTTTGGAAGTCATTAGAGTCAGTCTAGAATATTTCAGAAAATCTAGGAAAAGTTTTTAAGTTGCCAGAAGATTTTAGAAGACTCTGAATCTCTAAGGTTTTAATATTGTGGCACGCGTTTTTCAGTGTCATAAGTTTCTGTTTATTACAAAGATTACAGCGCTACATTAATTTAATTTTACGGAAAATAGGGGATTTATTTTCTAAAAAAGAGGATTTTTTTAAAAGGAAATTTTTTTTTTTAAATACCGAGTAAAGATTGTATGAATTTTTTATCCTTTACCTTTTATCTTTCTAGAATCTTCTTCTTTTTAAAAAATTCAACATTTTTTTAAGAATCCTCAAATTTTATTAACAAATAAAATTATATCCTATCCTTAGATGTTAAGTTTCATGGTCTTTAGCAAGAAATAGGAAAAAATATCTCAGTTAACCTTGTGATGACTGCAACTGTGTTTTAAACTCTTTTCTGGAATTTAATAAAATGCTCCTCAAAATTTTGAGATTTTCCGAATCTTCAGAACTCTTTAGAATTTTCTAAAGTCCTTCATGAAATCTTCTGAACTTTTTGACAATCTTTTAGAATTTTCTAGAATTTATATTAAATTATCCTCATACTTGTAGATTTGTTAAAACTTCTAAGATCTTCCAAAATCCTATTCAATTAGATTTTTTACAATATTTTAGAATATTCCAGATACTTCTTGATTCTTAAAAAATATTCTAAATTCCTCCAGCATTTTCTAGGACTTTTTAAAATCTTCCAGGATCTTTTAGAATCATACAATGATATCCAGACTTTTTCAGAGTCTTTTAAAACCTTCAAAGGGTTCAAAACACCCCAAAAGCTGTTACAATTTTCAAAAATATTTCACAATGTAATCGCTTATATTATTGGATGTTAATTTAGACAAAATTAACATCCAACATTATAAACTATTATTTTCATCGAGGGTCAATTTTATTCCCCCACTAAGTATTCTACAATGTTTCGGAATCTTTTAGATTTATCAAAAACTTTTTAAACACTTCTATAAACTTTTAAAATCTTCTAATCTCTTACAAAATTTTTTTAAGACTTTCAAAATGTCTACAGAATTTCAGAAAATAGTGTAGAAGATTCTTCAAAATTATAAGAGTCTTTTGTAGGTTTTAGAGAGTTTCAAATGATTTTGTAGTATTCTAGAAATTCTAGAGTTCAGAATATTCTTGAGGATTCTAGAAAATTCTGAAACAGTCTAGTATATTTATCGAATATTCAAAAATGTTGGGATATTCTTCAAGATTCTATAAGATGATTATTATGGAAGAATCAAAAAGATTCCAAAAGATTGTAGAAGTATCAAAAAGGATTTAGATGATTCTAGAAGATTTTAGAAAAATCTTGAATATTTTGGAGAAGTTTTACAAAATTCAGTTAAGTTTTGAAGATTCTAAAGGATATGAGAAAATTTCGGTAGACTTGTGGATTTTTGAAGATTCTAAAAGATTCTGAAGGATTCTAGAAACATTAAAAAGATTCTAAAAGGCTATGAAAGAATTCAAAAGATTTTAAAGGATTTTAGACGACTCTGAAACAGTTTAGAATACCTATTTTAGAAAATTTAAATAGATTTTTGTAAAAATTGAAAAGATTAGAACTCTTGAGAGAGTCTGAAAGATTGTGAATTAGCCTCGAATTCGAGAGAGTTCTAAAAGGTTTGGAAAAATTCTTCAAAATTATGTGAAGATTTTAAAATAATCTGGAGGATTTTTAAAAAGTTTGGAAGATTCTTGAAGACGAGGACAGTATAAATTTTTTAAAAGAATTTGAACAGATTTAGGATAAGTTTTTAATATTCTGGAGGATTTTATGAGATTTCGGGATTCTTTTGTAGTTTTTGGAGAATTCTAATAGATTCTTGAAAAACCTAGATTTTTGTCGGTTATGGAAGAGTTTAGAAGAGTTGAAAATTTCTAAATTATTGAAAATTTCAGAAAACAATGAAAGAATTTTCTTACATTTCTCAGAGAATTAATCGAAACTTGGAATGTAAAAAGGGGAAAAGTGGAAGGAAATTCTGAAGTACAGGGATTTTAGTAGATTTTGAAAATAATAAGGAAAACATAAAGGAAAGGGGGAAAAGTTTTGAAGTTTTTAAAAGATTCTAGAAGACTGAATTTCTAAGATTTTAATATTGTAGCACACGTTTTTGAATGTCAAAAAGTTTCTATTTATTATGAATAGATTATTAAATTACGAAAAATATCTTTACAGATTTAAGGAAGTGTACGATGAATCAAATCTTTATGATGTAAAATTCCTCTATTCAAACTGGCCCATTCGTGTGTGCCATTTTGCAATTGATTTGATAAAATTCTGCAAGTTGACTCCGTTGTTGTATCCGGTTGTGAATGAAGTTTCCAATCAACCGAAGAAGTAAGCAAATTTTTTTATTTAACTGTTTTGAACTCTTTCCAAATTTTGAATCGAAAAGGTCTTTAAATTAAAATATGTGCAAAATAAAACTTGAAACTATTTTAGAGATCTGTTCTGGTTCGACGAGAACATTAAAAACAATTCTGAGCAGATGCAAGCAGTTGAGAGAATTCTGGGACGAACATCGTATCCTTCACCTTATCTAGTTTTCGGTCCACCAGGAACTGGAAAAACGGCTACAATCGTGGAAGCAATTTCCCAGATTTGGCAAAGCGATAAGTTGCAGAATAAAGTCTTAGTCTGTACTCCATCAAATGCAGCTGCTGACGAAATAACGACGCGATTATTGTGCAATGTTCCAAAGGACCTAATATACCGAATGCTGAGTTCAGCCATTGAGGCGTAAGGACTTTTTTTATTTTGTTCAATAATTCAAGGGAGGAACATTAAATCTTATAGGAAAGACAAAAAACTTTCTAATATTTATAATTGTCGATAAATATAATTTATCGATAAATTAATAAACAAACTGATTAAAGCGATTTTAAAAAAATTTTCAACCTTCATGATTATTAACATCTTGTACTCAGTACAAGTGATTTCTAACAATTATCTCAAATTATAAATTTAAAAAATAATTTATTGGAAATTTTTTTCTTCTTAAGGATGCTTACCCCTTATCGCACTTAACATTTTAAATTTGGTTTAGAAAATCGAAGAAAAGAACCATACTGTTAAATATAACAAATTTTGATTTGAAATTTTTCTAAGTCCGCTATAGAAAAAAATAGTTGAATCTATAATTGTTTCATTAACATTAGTTATTTGAGATTTTCTTTCGCTTTATGGGGTTCACAGTCAGTCCCCTATTCCCCTTTTTTCCCTATTTTCCCTCTATTTTCGAGAATTTTCCCCTTTTTGGATTCAAAGTTCCGATTATTTTTTTTAAAAATATAATAAATAGAAACTTATGACATTCAAAAACGCGTGCTACAATATTAAATTTTTAGAGATTCAGTTTTCCAGAATCTTCTAAAAACTTAAAAACTTATAACCTTTTCCTGCGTTTTGCCTTTATTATTTTCAAAATACCCTAAAATCCCTTCATTTCAGAACTTGATTTCTCTTTTTCCCCTACTTTCCCTCTATTTTTGAGAATGTCCACCCTGTTTCCTGCTTTTTATTCAAAGTTTCTATTAATTTTCCAAGAATTATAATAAATAGAAACTCATGACATTCAAAAACGCGTGTTACAATATTAAAACCTCTTAGAGATTCAGTTTTCTAGAATCTTCCCTGTTTTTGAGAATATCCCCCCTTTTTCCTATTTTACATTCTCATCATCATATGAGAAGGTATTAGATTTGTGTAAAATTTGACCCCCCCGTTTTTGTCAAATGTCCACGTTTTGAGACCCCCTGAACCCAAAAAAGTGATTTTTGTGAATGTCTGTCTGTATGTCTGTCTGTCTGTAGATTTTTTTTTGTTAGCACGATAACTTTCGAAAGAATTGACAGATTGGATTGGCCTTT
>JBAGKK010018779.1:0-11593 GCA_037177015.1 Euceroptres primus | reverse complement strand
TCTTCTCACCAGAAAGTCAGTTTTCATCTTGATGCAGAACAGACCGGATCTCCTCGTGTCAATTTGAAAATTAAAACGAACTGTTCTTGTCCGGAGAAACTCAAAAATGGCGGGAGTTCGTGTTCGTGTGTTTTTGTGAATTATTCAGTGTGACCTTTAATCACGATCGATATCTCACGTCCAGGTTCCACAAAACAATTATCCAGTGCAGTGTCCTTTGCTAAAAATTAGAAAGTAAATTACAATCCATTTGGGACAGTGTTTCGTTACTGTCATTAAAGTGAACATAATAAATAAATTAATTAATAAAAACAATTAAACAAATCTAAAAGTTTTTTGACCAAATTGTGTTATTATTACAATAACAATTACATTGTGTTATTATTATATGTGTTATTATAAGTGCAATGTGCTTTATTAAAAATTAAAAAGTGAAATATATTTACTTGAGACAGTGTTTTCGCTCGTGTGAATAAAAAACCACAAATTTTAACGATTTTTCAAGTGCTAAAAGTTTTTACAAAAAAAATAGTACATCTAAGGTGAAAATAACAATCTATAAATAAATAGTTAAATAAATAAATAAATTAGACAAATAAAAAAATTCTTGTGAGGAGATTGTTTCATAACTTAAAATTAAAGTTTATTAAAGGGTACTTGAGCATAGGTAGTAGAGGGACGTGTGCATACTGTATTAGTGGAACCTGCTGAGAGCTTGGATATCACGACTCTACTCACACACACATTCGCACGTGCAAGGCCAAACGTTGTGAGGATCTCTTCGACTACCTGAGCAATCAGTGCCTTAAAAGCTTGACTGAATAAGTCGTCGCATGATTTTATTATTAGTTTCTATTATTTTAGTGATTCTTAATTGCATGACTATTATTACTATTTGGCAGTGAAGAGGGCCCCTACTTGGGGCGAAACAACTAAGTAGATCTTAAGAAATAGACCACATAGCGAATGAAATATTATCAACGATTTCATATAGAGGGTTAATGAAAAATTCGACATGTCTTCCAACATGTCACAATTCAAGGAGATCAGAATGTTCAGTTTTAAATCGAGCATTGCAGGTATACATCAATACAGTTTTAAAACTCTAGTTTACTAACAACGTGAAATACCCTGAATTCAAAGAAATGGAGGAATTTCAAGAACGTGACTCGGGATGGGCCTAGTACTTCATTCTTAAATTAGAGGTCAACATCAGCAAACTCAACCCTATGAAAGGCGGTTTATACATCGAACTTCCTAGATGGATCAAGGTGAAAAAAGCTTGCATTAGCGTGTAAAATGTGAATAATGAGTGTTTCAAATGAGCGAACAGCAAAGAATTGCGATTAAATTTGTTATATCTAATTCCAATGCAGAAACTGACTCCAGAGCAATGTGAAGCCTGTCTACATTATATCCACCAAACAGAAAGGATGTTGCTAAACGTGTGACAAGTTATCAAGCAAATAATAAGGAATTGAATGAAAGACGTGAATAAATTTGAAGCATGAAAAGACATTTCAGTGAATGTATATGGTCTAATAAAAAAGAAGAATAAATTCATAGTAGTGCCTTTTCATCTCATTTTACAAAAAAAGGTCCACGCGTCGTAAACCTTCTCTGGGTTGAAGAAGAATACGTGAATGAGGAAATCAGCGGTGAAGAGGATGAAGATTGTGCCAAATCTGGAAAAAATTACATCGAGTTCAAGAACTTCAAGAATAGAGAGAAAGTACCATTCATCATCTATGCCGATTGTGAGTCCCTATTGAAACCTATTGAAGAAGTAATTGAACGAAGATCCAACACTGAGGTTTTCCAGAGGCATGAGGTTTGTGATAGACCACTACCTGAAATGCAGCTTCGACGATTCGCTATCGTTCTACGAGTCCTGCCTTGACGACGTGGAACCTGCGAAGTGGTTTGCTCTGGAGTTGCAGCGAATAGCAAAGAATTGCGATGAAATTTTTTGTTTCCAATTTCAATGCAGAAACTGACTCCAGAGCAATGTGAAGCCTTTGCAGAAGCCACCGCTTGCCATATACCACTATCACCTGACTGGAAAATACCGTGGGTCTGCGCACGAGCGCTGTAATCTAGCATATCAAGGCTTAAACACCATAACTGTTGTGTTTTATAACTTGAGTGGGTTCGACGCTCACGTCATCATCCGCGACATTGCTAGGCATTTTGATGGCAAAGTTAAAACTTTTGCTTTGAATAAGGAAAAATATGTAATGGTTTCCTTTTTGCCAGGGATAACGTAAGAATTATTAAATGCCCGATTTCAAAACCAAGTTTCTCAAATCCATAATCAAAGTTATTTTAATTCAGGCTTCCTGAGATTTCAATTTATTTTAACAATATTTTTATTTTTGAATTAAAAAGCTGTAGCATCGAATGCGAATTGTTAGAATTTTGTCTAACAATTATTTGCTCCTTAAGCCAATTTACTATTTTCCTATCACAATATTCTGAGGACAATTACTGGCCTCGTTCTCAGTTGTGTCAGGAAGTAAAATTAGAATTAGTAAAAGAATTATGATTTTAATTCACTCGAACTCTACGTATTTTAATTTACTTTTACAAATATTGACTTTGCTAGCTTCCGTAAATCTTTCGGATTTATATAAGATTGTGAGCAAGACTGTGGCGAGAATGATTGCAATTTTAAACTTTGTTATTTTTAATTTTGACTTACGTTCTCTGAAAGTTTCAAGCAACTCTACTGATTCGATGATTCACAGACGAGCTCCTTATGTGGTTGAAAGTCTGGGAAAATCAATAAAGAATCTACCATTAAAATCACGGTTTAAACGGGTTTTCTATGCTCTTTTCTAGTTCCCTGACGTGATCAACACAGCCAGGCGTCAGTTGCTAAGTATTTCTAACTAAATACTATGGATTGAGAAAAAATTGGCAGAGGAAGTGCTATGTCTGGACTCCACTTAATTCCTCAATTCCTATAGAATTCCTATCCTAACCATCATCTAAAATCCACAAGTCTTCAGAATCTTTTTATTCTGGCAGTGAATTGATTTATTTAATTTTAGCTCAGCTGTGTGTCACTCTTAATCCTCACAAACAACCAATACACAAGATTAGCTGCGGCCTCGCAACCGATTATCAAGACACGCACATACGTGAACGTCGTGATAATCGCTGGTTACTTTAGCCCCAATTGGCTTGTATTGTTTGAGGAATTAAACCTCCTGAATCATTTGCAAACCGACTTCTGATCTTCCCACCAAATGAGCGATTCAGGCAATTTGGAATTGAACGCCCTTTGCTAATTAGAAATCAATTTCTGATATTTCGTCCAAATGAGCTCCAAAGAAGTGGGTTGAAGATTCGGAGTAGACTCAAGAATTAGTTTCTACCACTGAGGCTTGTTTTACGCATCCAGAATTATTTCTTTCAGATCGGTTCTCGGTACTGTTTGTCCAAATGATCTCCTAAGGAGTGAGTTGCAAATTTGGGTTAAACTCAAGAACCGTCTTATTATTCTGGCTGCTATTAGAAAGTTTCACACAGTGCATTGGTTTTACAACGTATAATTTTGGTTGAAAATCGTGGTTTGCGATTTTAAAATAAAAAATAAGATATTAAACCTTTTGATATTTGACAACTCCTGATTTCTTAAGCTTGCCTATCGGGTGAGTTTTTCTCCTGCCCTTCGGTCGATTTTAGGCGCGCTTTTTCCTTTTGCTTGCAAATCTTTGGCACCATTTTTCACCCTCCTAATTCTATTGGTTCGGCGTTTTGGTCTTTTTGACGCTATTTTGTCCCGCCGAATAGTTTTTATTCCACCCGTTGAGTTTTTATTTCCGGCTAGAATATTCTCGAACCCTCTCGATTCTCAGTACCATATCCTCTATTTCTTTTCCCCTTATATTTAATTTGTTTAAAGTATTATTTCTGTTGCTTTTTCGTTTATTTTCTCAAATACATCTCCTGCACAAAGTACGGTCGGTGCACCGATTTTGGCCACTGCCCTTGTTTTGGCCACCAGCACAATTTTCGTAATTTATTACGATTCCGTTGGCTCTACTGGGTGCAGACAAACGCAACTTTGACGCATGACAGTTATCGTAGAGTCATAGAGCTGCGGCGACTAATAACAATCTAATATTATTGCAACAATATCTATATGTTTAATCAGAAGTGGCCCAAAGCTTCGACTATCTTCTCTAGAAAGGTAAGGATGTACGACTGTTGCAATATGATTATTTGTGAGTTTAAATTTAGTTACACAGATGAGTATGGTTTTATAGGTTAGATTACACTTTAACTGTGATTCAATAACAAACAAAGTTGGAAATAAATTCATTTTCATTAAATAAAATAGAATGACCAAAAGTGGAACATATTTATGAATCTTTTCCAGTTTTGGCTAGGGATGGCCAAAACTGGAAAGAATATTGACCCTCTTTTGGCCACCAAATTTCTAAATTGTACACTCGAATGATGTATTACGGTTTTATTCATTAGGTTGGTTTTTTATAGTTTTAGGTAAAACGAATGTCGGAAAATAAAAGTACTAAACAAGCAAAGAAAAAAAAGAAAGCTACAAATGAAAAAAAGCTGTCTCCCAGAAATTTTTTTATTCGCCTACACAATTACAACAAGCATTAGATGCTGTTACTAATGGATTTGCGTCAGTGTTGCAAGCGAATAAAACTTATAACATACCTAGATTAACTTTGAGGCGCATAAGCTCGGTGGAGAATCTTCGACAACTTTTGGACGAGTAGACCCTGAATCAATATTAATATGGATGAGACTGCAATGTTTTTAGCACCTAAAGGTGGGTTGGTGATAGCCGAAAAAGGAAAGACAACATAAGACGTTTCAGGCAGCAGTGATAATATTGATTTGCCTTCCGCCAAATGCAACGCACTTGATCCAGCCTTTAGATGTGACTGTGTTTTCACCTCTAAAAAAAACTTGGCTAAAATTTTTGAGAAAATGGCGGATAAATCATGAAGGCCGTGATTGAGATAAGTTTGATGTCCCAACAGCACTATCAGAGCTTATCACAAAAAAATATTTCACTGATATAATCAAGTCAGGTTTTAGGACCTGCGAACTCTATGCATTTGATAAAAATGCAGTAAAATATTAGAAATGTGTGGAGCAAGTTAGTATTTTTCGCAAAGAAAATGAATCTCAACTAAGTCTAATAGAATCTACGTCATACGAACAGTTTTTGGCGTACTTTGAACAAAAAAATGATCAAGATATTCTAAAAAAATTCAAGAAGCTGAAAAATAATGGGTCAGAATGGAATGAAAAAGTAAAATATTTAGCACTATTTAACACTTGGAGTCAGATTTATGACGATACCCTTGACAGTAGCAGGACTTCTGACGCAATGAATGTATCAGCTGATGAAGGTGAATTAGCTTCAACGGATCAATCACCTGGAACAAATGTCTCTGCAGAATCAATATTTGAAGAATTCGATAGGCTTGTTAATGATATCCATGCCATTATATCTAAATAAAAATAAAAGTCTCATATCTTATGTGATTGTATATCATAATTTAAAAATGTACAAATATTTAAAACATATTGAGTATGCTTACAAATTCAGGGTGTCTACGAAGCCTGGAGTTCTTGGAATTATACTTGAATTGGAAAACTTTCCTTGTCATCTTTGAATATCCTGTAATTATTGTCACAATCCTTGAATGGATTCCTGTTATTGTTTTTGCTCTCTTTTATAAAAATGATTTCGAACTTCCTGATTTTGAAACACTTTGTTTTGTTTCTTGTCGATTTTGTTCGGTGCCATTCTTTTTCACCTTTTGAACGCGTTCGTCATTACATTCAGAGCATGCTCCAAACACTCACAGCATGCTAATATCCTTTTCCAACCTTAAAGAGGATCATCTTACTATCCCTGTCATGGACTAAAGAGAGTTAAAAGAGTGACTCCTTTAGTCTATGCCAAACTCAGATTTTAATAAACACGGCTTCATTCGACTGTAAGAAATAATCGCATAGTTAAAAATTTCATAATTTTCGTTAATAATATCCTGAAGTTTCTAAAAAAACTTCCTTAAAATTCCTGGAATATCCTGGAATTTATAATCAGAAATTCGGTCGATACCCTGACATTAATTTGACTAGAATTATGTAGTAGGTACTGATACATGTAATTCATTATGTGTGAAATTGTATTTCAGCTGACGCTGAGTGTGACAATGAAATAGAACATGAAGACGTGGATTTCACTGACTCATTACGACTCCCAGCTGATGAGGTCCTTTCAAGTGATCCCATTGTGATAGAAGTTCTTCTGGATGATCATGCTACGATGGAAAAACTTGGGATAGAGGTGAACGAACAAATTGTAGTTTCTGAATCAACTGCAGATTCTACAGCGCCTTTCTCCGATTTCACAACTTCAGTAGCTTGTACAGAACGTGTAGATATCAATTCCATCAATCAATACCACAGTTTCTACGACACCAGCTGCCTCTACTTCTGAGAATCATAGCAACACTACCAAAACTGTATTGAATCACAAAAGAGAAGCAGGAAGAAAGTTGAGGGAGATTTCCGTTTGGCCAGAACCGGTTTCAAAAAAAGGAAAAAAATCTAAAGAACGTTTGCCTTTAGTTCTTACTTCTGACAAGTGATTAAATACAATGAAAGAAAAAGAAGAACGGAAAAAATTAGAGACACAGAGAAAAGAAGAAAAGAGACTCAGATTAGAAAAGACAAGACAACCTGATGAGATAAAATTAATAGCTAAGCGGATCAAACAGGAAAAATGAGGCAAACTATTGGAAGAAAAGAAAGAAAAAGAAAGGTCAAACTACAGAAAAAAGAGAAAGCCAAAGAAGCTAAGTTAGGTATACAGGAAAAATATTAAGAAAAAAAATTAAAGATTATTCGTTCCAAAACATAGTTGCACGTAGTTGTGATTTGGACTGCTGTCGTGGGACACCCGGTAGGAACGAAGTTCCTTTCGTTAGTATAGAAGTATATTCTTCATCAAAAAATTTACGTTTATTAAAAAAAACTATTTAGGTATAGGTTATCATTTCATAGTCAAGTACACTCATCGCTGGATTTCGGGCCGGGCTCGGGGGTAGACGGCCTTAAATTCAATGCTATTAAAATCCAGTTTAAACCGGATTTAAAGTGATGAGCGAGCAGTCTTATGTCAACATTCAAGACCGCAAATAGAGTCTCTGAATGTACAAAAGTAAATGCACGGAGAGTCGCGATGTAAACAACTTCTGGCGGCTCTGACTGTTGGAGCGATGGCATTCACTGTCGCTCGGCAAGGGACGCTCAAGGGGGGAGACAGAATCAGTGAAGCGTGAACGACCATGAGAGAGGGTAGAGGGAGGGGGGAGTGAGGGAGAGAGAGCGCGAGAGGGGCGGGAGTGAGGGAGGGAGAGAGGGAGAGAGAGGGTGAGCCGGGAGAGAGGAGGGATAGCGCGCGAGGGGGAGAGAGAGCGAAAGAGGGTTTCGAGAGAAATAGGGCGAGAGAGAGAGCGCGCGAGAGAGAGAGAACGAGAGAGAGAATAGATATGTGTTATATAGATAATATAGATATTATAGATATGTGAGATACGCCATGTGTTTCAATACTCACTGGAGAAAGAGAAAAAGAGAAAGGAGAGAGAGAGAGAGAGAGAGAGAGAGAGAGAGAGAGAGAGAGAGAGTAGATATGCACTACATACAGTTGTATAACTATAGCTAGCGTTATCGCTCTCTCTTTGTGCGACGTTCGTTATACACTTACTATATATGTACACTTTCGTAACTCTTTTATTTAACGCTTTTCCGTGACGATTTTTGCTAGTTAGCTCCCGCCCCAGACGTGCCATAAGGAACATCGTTCCAAAAAACAAGAAGCTCAAAAGTAATTGAACCAAAAGCTTTAAAAAATTACTCGAGTCGTTAAGAAAAATTCAGTATTTTAATGTTAAGTTGTAATTCTATGGATAACTATACAAAACTTACTGCACAAGGTGTTGAGTAGTTCATAAAAAAAATTGTTTGCAAATAATAAATATTTTCAATAGTTTTTAAGATACTCATGTGCTTTTTCGTACTTACAACAGTGCATTATTTCATAAGAAAATGATATATGAATGTTATTGTTCAATAAATACGTTCCTTTATATTCAATATTAATTCATTTTATCCTACCACATCCTTTAATCCCGAAATTATAATTTCTCACCTGTCAAATTATCGTTATGGACAAAACTAGTGCAAGACGTTGCCAAAAGTAGCACATAAGTGGCCAAAACTGGAGAAATCCGAGTTTTCATTTTTTTATTTATAAACGTCTACAATTTGTGAACGAAGACCTCCAAAAAATATATTAAAATAGTTATTTTTATTCGAAACGTAATAGTTAACTAATTATAAGCATTCAAAGTTGGAAAATTTCTTAAAGTGGCCAAAACTGGTGCACCGACCCTATGTTCAGGAAACTCATATGAAATTCTGATTTATTCACACGTTTCGATTCATGGCTTTATCCTTGAAAAAATTAGCGTCGTACTTCATCGAGTATAGAATTGTAAATGCAATGTTTTCAGGTATCGAGAGTCAGAAAATTGATCTCCTCACGAGGGAGGACGTTCTTCTTTATGAATGCCTGGACTCGAAAGACAGACAGGAAGAAACTCAGCTGCCATCAAAAGAAAAGTTTTATAGTACCCTAAACAATTCGTCAATATCCGATGAGGATAATGCACACGCATAACAGGTATGGTGTGCGTTCAATCTCAAAACCCTCGGCGTATACGTTAAGCTTTACATGAAGACTGATGTCCTGCTGTTAGCTGACGTCTTCGAAAGTTTCCGAGCACAGTGTCTCCAAGCTTACGATCTAGATCTAGCACATTACTTCACCATACTCCTGGATTGACATGGGACGCCATGCTCAAATATACAAAGGTAAGATTGGAACTCCTCACCAACGTTGGTATGCTGCTGATGGTTGAGCAAGGCAAAAAAGGTGGAGTGAGTTAATGTTCAAACCAATATATCATTGCCAAGTACATGGCAGTTTCAAAGAAAATGGGAAGATCATCTACATTATATATTTGGATGCAAACAACCTATATGATTGAGCGATGGGACAACCTCTTCCTTACAACGTAACGGTTTTGAGTGGTTGCTTAACTTCAACAACAACTTTGATTTTAATGTTCCGGATGATTCACCTATTGGCTACATACTAAAAGTAGATTTGGACTATCCACCCAAGTTCCATGATGAGCACAATGATCTGCCGTTCTGTCCAGAACACTCAAAACCGCCGGGGTTCAGTTAGAAAAAGCTCCTAACTTCTCTCCTGCCGAAACGAAAGTACGTTCTTCATTACCGGGCTCTCAAACATGCTCTAGCGAACGGACTTAAACTTATCAAAATTCACAGTGTGCTCAAATTCAACTAATCAAGATCACTCAAAAGTTACATTGATCTGAATACTACACTAAGAACAAACGATACAAATGATTTTGAAAAAAACTTGTTTAAATCGATGAATAATGCAGTTTATGGAAAAACGATGGAGAACGTTCGAAAATACGTCAATGTGAAACTCGTGACGAAGTAGGAGGGTAGGTATGGAGCAGAAGCCCATAAAATGAGATTTTATAAAAATGAGAGATTTTATAAAAATGAGATTTTCTCCTAGAAAAACTCAAAATATTCATTATCAAAATCTCACAAGATTTTTGAAAATTGGGCATATTATGTACATTATGGAAAAAAATTAATATTTGCGACTTTTTCAAAACTCTGAGAATAACGAATTTTTAAAACTTGTTTTAGCCTCGGGGAACTTCAGGATATTGACCGATCTAGGGTAAGTGCACCGGTCTCCGAGCACGTGTCAGTGGTCGGATAATGCCGTGTATTTCATAGTAGGAATAGGAAAATAAACCATAATTATTAAGAGTAAATGAATATTTGCATTTTGCATTTTTTCTTTTATCTCGAAAGGAATAAA
Source organism: Euceroptres primus (assembly GCA_037177015.1). Lineage (NCBI taxonomy): Eukaryota > Metazoa > Arthropoda > Insecta > Hymenoptera > Figitidae > Euceroptres > Euceroptres primus. Next base: position 1,599 of record JBAGKK010018779.1, on the reverse strand, counting down.
AAGCATGCGAAAATTTTTTCATTTTACTGTATTTAAAATACTTTCAAAGCCACGCATCGGTTATCTCTACTTTAGAATTATGCGCTATGTTTTGTGGCCCAGAACAAAATATTTTTATATTGAAGTTATGACTTACTTAAATTGAAATTTAACTTGATGAGTGTATTTATCAAATATAAGAGACTTAAAATGTTCGAAATTCCTCGCAATTCCAATTTATATACCGTATATCAGAAGATTTTTCATATTTTTGAACTTAGATGCAGCATTTTTTAACCTTGCTAGAGGTCGGACAGCCTGTCCGATCTCTGGCGTAAACGTAATTTTTACATTGTTTGTTAAGGGTATGAGATACTTAATGACGTCATGAATTACCGACCGATTTTTTATTTACATTCAGCGGGTTTATGAAGAGAGAACTGAAAATATAAAGCTGAAATTTTGGGAAATAATAAAGAATATATTTAGGCATCGATGTCTAGTGCGTTTCAGTTTTTATTTCGAAAAAAAATTTTTTCAAAAATAATTCTTTTTTTCTAGATAAAAACTGAAATGCACCAAACATCGATTCCTTGTTATATTCCTTATTCTATATTCAAATTTCAGCATTATAATTGCATTTATCTCTAAACCCGCTTAATATAACTAAAAAATCGGTCGGTAATTCATGACATCAATACATAACAAAAACCCATAAGACGGACAACTTATGTAGAGAACAGGTTTGTTCTTTTTCTAAATAAAATGTAGTCATATATTCATATATATTCATATATATTATGAAATCTTGTTTAATAATTATTTGGACAAAGCAAAAGCTATTATTTCAAATAGTGAATAAGAAAAAACATTTTCTTGAAATTCATCTAACCTCTCTAACCTTTGATACAAGTTCACTTTACATCTACCTCATTATTTCTGTCCATTTTGCATTTTATTCTTTATTCGTAATTATTTATACTTTTTAACAGCTGATTTTCCGGTCCAAAAACATTCAGAAACAATTTAAACATTCGCATAGAGTAAAACTAACCTAAAAAATTCAGTAAAAATTAGGCAATGATAAATCAAAAAATCTGCCCGGCCTCCTTCGGGGGTGCGGACACATTCTCATCCCGCGCTTCGCTCGCAAGTTTGAGCGCGCCTAGGGTGCGCGGAGTGTCCGTCGCGCTCCGTTATCGTTAGTCCTTATAGCATGGGAAGGTTGCTTCGCTCGCTAGTTTGATCGCACTTCCGAGCTCGCAGAATATTCGTCGTTCTTTGCGCAAAGTCAAGTTTATTCCTCTTGATTAACTTTTACTGCCGTAAGTAAATTTTGTAATTTTATGAATATGAACTTAACAGTGTGTCACATACATCGAATTACCGACCTTTTTTATTTATATTTGATAGTTCATTTGACCAGGAATTTACACATCTCAAAGAGTCAATCTATGCAATGATAACAAATGATCAATGCAAAAAGGACTCATACATGAAATGCAAGTTGCCTAACCTCAAGTTTCCGGCTGTTTAGAGACAAAGGTACCCCGATGAGAAAGGAGGGAGAAAGGAACCGAAAAGAGAGTCAACCTATCCAACCTCTCACTCACTTTTTTT